>JADHKQ010000023.1:295727-537668 GCA_019925375.1 Sporothrix euskadiensis | reverse complement strand
AACACTAACACTAACACTAACACTAACACTAACACTAACACTAACACTAACACTAACACTAACACTAACACTAACACTAACACTAACACTAACACTAACACTAACATAACATAACACTAACACTAACATAACTATTATCGTTTTAGTAACGTATTATCTCCCGTATAATTAAGAGCGCCTCGTTTATCTTTAATTTCTTATATTTATTATTTTTCTTTACCCCTTAAGTTTACTAGTCCGTATAACTCTTTTTATTTAATTAAATAATATCGTACTTTTATTTAATTAAATAACGTCGTACGTATTCCTTACTTATTAACTTTACTAGTCCGTACGGCTCTTTCTATTTAATTAAATAGTGTTACACTTTTATTTAATTAAATAACGTCGTACGTATTCCCTACCTATTAACTTTACTAGCCCGTACAGCTCTTTCTATTTAATTAAATAGTATCGTACTTTTATTTAATTAAATAACGTCGTACGTATTCCTTACCTATTAACTTTACTAGCCCGTACGGCTCTTTTTATTTAATTAAATAATATCGTATATATTCTTTACTTATTAACTTTACTAGCCCGTACGGCTCTTTTTATTTAATTAAATAATATCGTACTTCTATTTAATTAAATAACGTCGTACGTATTCTTTACCTATTAACTTTACTAGCCCGTACGGCTCTTTCTATTTAATTAAATAACGTCGTACGTATTCTTTACCCATTAACTTTACTAGCCCGTATAGTTTTTTTTATTTAATTAAATATATTCTTTACCCGTTAACTTTACTAGCCCGTACGGCTCTTTTTATTTAATTAAATAACGTCGTACTTCTATTTAATTAATTACGTCGTACGTATTTATTACCCTTTAAGCTTATTAGCCCGTATAGTTACTCGTATAACTCTTTTTATTTAATTAATTACGTCGTACGTATTCCTTATTTATTAACTTTATTAGCTTATACGGCTCTTTTTATTTCGTTTAATTAAATAGCGTCGCACTTTTATTTAATTAATTACGTTATATATATTTATTACCTTTTAAGTTTATTAATCCGTATAGTTATCCGTATAAGTCTTTTTATTTAATTAATTATATCGTACGTATTCTTTACTTATTAAGTTTAATAGTCCGTATAACTCTTTTTATTTAATTAATTACGTCGTACGTATTTATTACCCTTTAAACTTATTAACCCGTATAATTGCCCGTATAAGTTTTTCTATTTAATTAATTATATCGTACGTATTCTTTACTTATTAAACTTAGTAGTCCGTACGGCTCTTTTTATATAATTAATTACGTCGTACGTATTTCTTACCTATTAAATATATTAACCCGTATAATTACCCGTATAGCTCTTTTTATTTTATTTAATTAAATAACGTCGTACGTATTCCTTACTTATTAAGCTTACTAGCCCGTACGACTCTTTCTATTTAATTAAATTCCGTCGTACGTACTCTCCGTTTATCGAGTAAAAAAAGAAAAAGAAAAAAAAAAGAAATAATACTTTTCGTACTCGAACCGAAGTGTTTATAATAATAAAAATATACGTTACCGCATTTAACTATTTAATTCGATATAGTATTATACGTAATAAAAGAGCTATACTATATACTTTATATATTTAATATATCTTTATTTTCCGCTTCTTCTTTTAATTAAATTACGTATTCTTTATTTATTAAGTATTAAGTTTATTAACCCGTACGGCTCTTCTTTTTATTTAATTAAACTTATTAACCCGTATAACTCTTTCTATTTAATTAAATTATATCGTACGTATTCCTTACTTATAAAGTTTATTAATCCGTATAACTCTTTTTATTTAATTAAATTATATCGTACGTATTTCTTACCCGTAAAACTTACTAATCCGTATAACTCTTTTTATTTAATTAAATTATATTATACGTATTCTTTATCCGTAAAGTTTACTAGCCCGTACGACTCTTTTTATTTAATTAAATTATATTATACGTATTAACCCGTACGGTTCTTTTTATTTAATTAAATTACGTCGTACGTATTTTTTACCCTTAAAGCTTATTAACCCGTACAGCTCTTTTTATTTAATTAAATTCCGTTATACGTACTCTCCGTTTATTAAGTAAAAAAAAAAAAAAAGAAAAAAAAAAAAAATAATACTTTTCGTACTCGAACCGAAGTATTTATAATAATAAAAAGTATACTACCGTATTTAACTATTTAATTTAATATAATATCGTACGTAATAAAAAAACTATATTAAACACTTTATATATTTAATATATTTTTATTTTCCGCTTTTTCTTTTCTCTCTTATTCGTACGTATAATTTATTTTCCGTTTAAATACGCTCCGTATATTCGTTATTATTAAGTACGTCCTTTATTCCCGTACGCTTTATATATTCTCCTTTTATTCCTTTAATTTCTTTTTTCTTATAGTTACCGGTAGTCTTTTTATACGGTATACGTTCTTTAAATTCTTATCTTTTTACGGTTTAAGTCTTCCCGCGTTATAATAATATTAATAAGTAACGTAACGCGCTTTCTATTTAAAATCTTATATCTACTTTTCCTCCGTCGATAATAAATAATAAAACATTAATTTCTTAACGTTTAATCGTCGTACGACGACGATAATAAAATACTAGTATCGTATTTACGTTATCTTCATTTTCCCGTTATTTTTATTTTCGTACGGCGTGTTTTACGTATTTTGTATTTTATCTGATTTAAATAAATTAAATGAGGCTGTCCGATTTAAATTATAAGTTAAATTAAATCCGATAAGTCGGTTCTATTATATAAATAAATTCTGATCCGGTTTATATTGTCTATTAGTATTAATAAGTAACGTAACGCGTTTTTTATTTAAGATTTTATACTTACTTTTCCTCTATCGATAATAAATAATAAAATATTAATTTCTTAACGTTTAATTATCGTACGATAACGATAATAAAATACTAGTATTTATTATAAAGACACTTCTTAGGGGAGAGAATCTCTATTAAGTAATTAAACTAGTAGAGGGGTTTATTTTTAATAAGAATAATAAAAAGGTATAACGGTTAAATAATAGTTAATACGTTTAATAAGGTTTAGTAATTATATATAATAAGGGTATAGGAATATAAGTTAAGTAAATACGGTTTATATTTTAAATAATTAGTAACGATTAAATCTTTTATTTATTTAATAAAGAGAAAGCCTTAATTTTATATATTTAATTATAATTATTCTTTAATTATTTCTTAAATTATTCTCCGTATAATCTTAAAGTTAGTTTATTTATAGTTTATTTATATAATTATTCTTCGTATAATCTTTATTTTTATTATATAATTAATTAATCTTCCGTATTCTTAATTAATCCTTTATTTTATATCCCGAAAAGCGACTACTTTTTAACTATATTAATACCGCCGCCTTACGTCGGTTACGTAATATATCTTCCGTGCCCGTTAAGGGGTCGGTTATATTATTTTAACTTATTAATAAGGCCCCGTAAGAGTTATATTCGTAATATAACCTCCCTTCTCTTTAAGTTTCGTTCCGAAACTTTATAAGTAACGCGTTTCTCTCTTTATTTCCTTCTTTCGCTAGTAAAAGTATCTTTCCTTTTTTTCTTATTATATTTAATTGTATTATTAAGTCTCGTTCTTCCGATAGTTCCGTCCGTCGTCGTAAGTTTATCGTTTCTTTTAAGTCTTCCGGGTTTAATATTATACCTTACTCTCGTTATACGTATCTTAATAAAGATTATATTTAATTTAATAAGTCCACTCGCCGCGTTCGCCGTTATTAAGTTTACGTTCGTATTAATACGAAATATAATAGTCGTAGTATCGTTATAGGTCTTAGTAAGTCTTTTCTCGTTATATTTTTTTTATTTTCTTTTATTAACCTTTTAACCGAGCGTTAAATTTCGGAATCTTAATAAATTTTTAAGATTAAAGAAAAGGCCGAGCTCGCTCTTAAAGAGGCCTTTATCCGTCTTCGCCGTATTAATAAATAATAACGGATTTACGAAGAGAAATATTAAAAGCTTTTTAACGAGGCTTACGCCGTTATTAATATTAAAGATAAAGCTCGTTAAGCCGAGGAGGAGCGCGAAGCTCTTTAAGTTATTTAAGAGGCGTAGGCGGCTACCGATACTGCCGCCGTGTCTTTTAATTAGGGTACGATTATAACCGACTTAAGGCCCGGTCCCTTTATCGTTAATATACCTTTAATAACTAGGGGGAATTTTTAAAATATTTTATTAGTTTTTATATATTTTCTTTAACGTTATAACTTTATTATTTTATTAAATACTTTAATTCTTTATTCTTTATTTTACGGTATCGTTCGATTTTCTTAACTTCGTATTTTAATTCTTTAAGGATTTATTCGTTTAAAAGTTCCGTTAATTCGGGTACTTTTTCGAGTAGTAATATATTAAACCGTGGGTGGACTTATAATCCTTCGAGTAAGTTAAGTTCGTATACCGAGTTTAAAATTTTTTTCGTAATTTTAAAGGGTTTAAGTTTTTTAAAGTCGAGTTTATCGCTTAGTTTTTTTATTTAAAGGTTTTTACGGTTAAGGTAAACTTTATCTCCCTTTTTTAAGATTAGTCTCTTAATTCTTTTCTTATTAGCTTATATCCGAATCTACTCTTAATTCTTTAATAAGTTATTTTTTACTTTAATTAATACGTCGTTTAAACGATATATTACTTTATTAACTTTTAAATTAAGACTATTATCGTTATAGTAATTTAACCGTAGTTTAAATTTATAGTTTATTTCGAACGGTAAGTATTCCGTAACGTTATATATTACGTTATTATATACGATTTAAGCGATTAATAGTTATTTAATTTAGTCGTTTTATTATTAATTAACGTACGTTTTAAAGTATTATTCGAGCGTTTAATTCGTTCTTTCCGTTTATTTATTTATTTAAGGGTAAAAAGCGGTGTTTAATTTCTTTTTTACTTAAAGTCGTTACGTAACTTCCGCTTAAAACTTACTTATAAACGTCGTTCCTTTATCGTTAACGATATCGTTCGGTAACTTATAATTATTAATTACGTTTCGTAAGAATATATATACGAGGTCTTCCGTTATATATAACTCGTAATATAGTAAGAAATAAGTATACTTAATAAGTTTATTTATAATTACGAGGATATTATCGTATAATACTTTAATAACTTTCTCTTTTAAAGCCGGTAACTTTACGATAAGATCTTATAATATTAATTATTACGGTCGGTCCGATATAAGTAATAATTATAATTCTTTATATATTTTATATTATAACGTTTTCGTTTTATTATATATATCGTAATTTTAAATAACTTCTCGAATATTATTATATTATCTTTTAATATTATAAACTTCTTTAAATTTATCGATAGTTTTTTATATACTAAAATATTCTCCCGTTAAGTTTTAGTAAACCTCTTAAATAATATCCTTTTAACTCTTTCGGGTTATTATTTTTAAGGTTAACGATCCGTCCGTACTCTTTTAAAATATTAATTATTCTTTAATAGAGTCGAGTTCTTAATAATTACTACGTCGGCTTAACGCGTTTACCTTTTTATTATTAAATTCTTTTTTATAAATAATTCTTATATTAAACTTAAATAAATATTATATTTAACGGACTTATCGTCCGTTTAACCTTTAATTATTAATAAAGTAAGTAAAGTTCTTATAATCCGAATATACCGTTATAAAGTATTTTACTCCTTTAAAGTATACCTTTTATTCTTTTAATCCTTTAATAATCGTTATTAATTCCTTATTATAAATTAAGTATTATTTCGTTAACTTAACGAACTTTTTAAAGAAAAAGGCGACGGGGTATAATCTTCCTTCTTTATTTTATTAAAATAGCTCGCCGCTTATTATATATTTTAACGCGTTAACGTTTACTTCGTAAAGTAGTTTCGGATTAAGTTCCGTTAATATTAATTCGCTTAATATTACTTTCTTAATAAGCTTAAACGCCGTTTCTTCCGCGTTTATTTATTTAAACTTTATATCGTTTTTTATTAAGTTATATAATAAATTAGTTATTTTCCCGTAATTTTTAATAAACCGTTAATAATAATTAATAAGTTTTATAAACTCTCGTATATTTTTAACGTTTTATAGTATTAACTAGTCTCGTATTATTATAATTTTTTTTAGTTTTATAATTAATCGTTTTAGTATAATAACGTACTTTAAAAAGATTATTTTTTACGTATAAAACTCGTATTTACTTACTTTAATTAAAAGTTTTACGTTATTTAATTTTTATAAGACCTTATATATATATTATTTATATTTTTAAATATCCTTTAAGAATATTAAGATATCGTTTAAGTATATTATAGTAAATTCGTTTAAATATTCGTATATAATATCGTTAATTATTTCTTAGAATAATATTAATACGTTAATTAAGCTGAAGAGTATTATTAAATACTTATAATATCCGTACTTCGTATAAAATATTATTTTTTATTTTTCTCCTTTTACGATTTAAATTAAGTTATAAACTTCTTATAAGTTAACTTTAATAAATATTTTAACTTCTTTTAACTTATTTCGTATATTTAAAATAAGTAATAACGGATATCGATTTTTAATAGTAACTTCGTTTAATTATTAGTAATCGATATATAACCGTAATATCCCGTTCTTTTTTAAAATAAATAAAATAAGTAATTTTATAAGGGATCTAGAGGGTCGTATATACCCCTTATTTAAATTTTTTTTTAGTTACTCTTAGAGTACTTTTAACTTATTTTTATTAAAGGGGTATATTCTTTAAAACTTTAATTATACTCTTTCCTTTAATAATATTTAATAGTTGTAGGGTTTATACTTTAGTAAGTCCGTATCGTATTAATACTTTTAAATATTCGTATACTTATAGTATTACGTTAATACGCGGAGGAGGTCGTCTTTTTTTTCTTTTATTAACGCGTTTAACGTTTTAATAATTATATTTTATCGTAGGCTTTTTTAAAATAACTAATTAGTAACTTAATTAATCCGTAAGTTATACTCTCGAAGTTATAATAATCCGAGGATAACGTCGTTATCTCCGATATTTATAATATCGAGTACTATTTTAACTTTTTTACTTCGTACGCGGAGGTTAAGCGTTTTTATTTCTTTTTTAATTTAACCGCCGTCGTAGTTAATTTAAAGTCCTTTAAAATTTTATAAAATATATAATACTTTCTTTAATTATTATAATACGTTTTATTAATTTATTAATTATAATATAATATAATTAACTTCCGCGTTAGTATTTATTATTATTATTTAATTTTAATTATATTAATTAATTTAAACTCGTATATATTTACGTTCTTTATTAATCGCCTTTAGGGTTTTAATATTTAGTCGCTGTCCGTACTTTAAGTCGGTAAGACTTCGTCGTTTTCCGGTATATTACCGTCGTTGGTAGATACGTTTAATACTTAAAGCGTCGGACTAGTTTACTTTTCGTTATTAAATTTATTTTATTAACTTTTATAAATTTCCCGCTTCCTTTTCTTTAATTAACGTAAACGAGGTATTCGCTTTTTCCGATTTTATTATTTATAACTTTCCTAGATTTATATTTATTCGTATACGTTAACCTTTTAATCCTTAACGTAACGTTCTATATATTATAACGTTTATTCGTCGATCCGAGGAAAATAATTTCTTCCTTCGTAATAATAATCGGTAACGTAATCGTTCCGTCCCGTTAGTCGCGGTAAAAATAAGTTACGGTCCTCTTATTATAATATTTATCGTAAGTCTCTCTTATACTATAACGTTACTTTTACGTATACGTATCGTTAATAGCTTAAATTAATATAATTTATTTATAAAACATCGTCGGTATACGCGCCTTAGATTTTTAAGAAGACTTACTCTTCGACTTATACTTCCTCGAAGTCTTCGGCCTTAAGGTATCGCCCGGTTATATAAGACCGGTAAATTTAAACTATTAATTAATTATTATTATAAGGTAATTCGTTTATATAAACGTTTACTCGTACGTTTTATTCGTATTACTTACTTTTATCTTGGATTTTTATTAATTCTTTAAGAATCTAGTAATAATAAACGCTCGACTCGTTATTATATTCTTTTAAGTTACTTCTAGGGTTACGGTTTTACTGACGTATTATCTTAAAACTCCGGGCCGGGAGTTTCCGTAAAAACTATCTTAACTTTTCTTTTCCGTCGAGGTACGTAATATAATTATCGTTAAAATATTTCGAGAAGTAAAAGGCTCCGTAACTCGCTTCTTTATCTTTTGTAGTTTTAACGTACTTCTTTTTAAAAATACGTATCCGATAATCTTTAACGTAATATCCCTTTTATCCGTAGTTATAATATTCTCCGTTAAACTTCTTTTTCTAGGGCTATTCTTTAGTCGCGTTATCGAGTTATATAAGTTCGTTATAACGCGGTTTATATTAATTCTTTTTATACTTTAAATAGTTTTTTTAAAAGTATAGTTAATCGCCGTCCCTTCCCTTTTTTTTTATTTTACGTTAATATAAACGGTTATCGATATTAATAACTATAATATAATAGTTTATTAATACGTTAAGGCGTTATACTTTATTAATTTTATCTTTAACTTTATCCTTAAGTCCCTTATAGTATTAAACTATAGCGGGTTCGTTATCTTATTTAAAGTATATTATAATTTATTAAAACTTATTAATATATACTAAGGCTAACTTAATTTACTTAAATCGAATTAATTTACGTTTATATTCTTTATTAATATTAAGATCTCCGAACGTCTCTTAAAGGATTTATATAAACTTTTTAAAGGACGAGAATAAGTCTTTTGTATCGTCGTTTATTTCGTTAAAGTCGTTCTTATTTTTTAAGTAATTATTAAAGTATAGTTAAACCTAAGTTACGGCTAGCTCTTCGAGATAAACGATAACCGTTAATACTTTATCCGTTTTATCTCCGAGATTTAAAGTTTAATACTTAAAATAAAAGCGGTATTATATTAAAAAGGCCTTAAACCCGTCCTAGTTACCGTTATACTTACGAGAGGGAGAAATTTTAAGAGGATCCTTACCTCCTCCGGTAATTAAATAAGTTATGAGAAGCCGCTTATAATATTATACTTAATTAATACTTTATTTATTAAGGGCTTCGAGCTCGTTAATTTTCTTTTATATAGTTTATATTCTAGTAATTTATTAAGTAACGGTAGTAATAGCTTTTAAAGCGGTCGATATAATATTAAATATTACTTAGTTAAAACACGGTTAAAGTTTAAATAAAAGTCGTTATTATTATTATAAAGATACTTTTTAAGGGAGAGAATCTTTATTAAGTAATTAAGTTAATAAAGGGGCTTGTTTTTAATAAAAACGATAAGAAGGTATAACGGTTAAATAATAGTTAATACGTTTAATAAGGTTTAGTAATTATATATAATAAGGGTATAGGAATATAAGTTAAGTAGATACGGTTTATATTTTAAATAATCGGTAACGACTGAGTCTTTTATTTATTTAATAAGGAGGAAGCCTTAATCTTATATATTTAACTATAATTATTCTTTAATTATTCCTTAAATTATTCTCCGTATAATCCTAGGGTTAGTTTATTCGTAGTTTATTCGTATAATTATTCTTCGTATAATCTTTATTCTTATTATATAATTAATTAATCTTCCGTATTCTTAATTAGTCCTTTGTTTTGTGTCTTAAAAGGCGACTGCCTTTTAACTATACTAGCACCGCCGCCTTACGTCGGTCGCGTAATATATCTTCCGTGTCCGTTAAGGGGTCGGTTATATTGTCCTAGCCTGTTAGTGAGGCCCCGTGGGGGCTATGTTCGTAATAGTATCGTATTTATATTATCTTTATTTTCCCGTTATTTTTATTTTCGTACGGCGTGTTTTACGTATTTTATACTTTATTCGATTTAAATAAATTAAATAAGGCTATCCGATTTAAATTATAGGTTAAATTAAATCCGATAAGTCGGTTTTATTATATAAATAAATTTTAATCCGGTTTATTATTACGGACAAGAATACGTCAAGGTTAAGACACCCCTTGGATTTCTATGGGATTCCTATAGGATTAAAAAAAGCCACGGATACCTATGGGACTCCTATAAGTATTTAGTAAGGTCCCTAATAGTCGGGCTATACTAGCCCCCTTGATAAGAGATAGGGAGGAGATCTCTATCTCCGACCCGACAAGGCTTTATATATAAATAACGAATGCTTCTTTTATCTTTAAAAGGAGTAAGAGTTATTCTCTATATAATACTAGACCTACCTTTAATACTCTACTCTCTTGAATCTATTATATTATTCGTTATTTAATCCTTAACGTTAACCCGTATACCTTTTATTTACTTTACCTTATATTTATATTATCTATTAATACGGATAATTTAAGTTTTTTTTTTTAAAAAAACGCGTTTTATTTTATTTTATTTTACTTTCTTTTTTATTTTATCTCTTAATAGTCTTTTCTCTTTACCTTTCTCGATTAATAACGTACGATACCGTCCTTTTCCACCTTTCCCGACCGGCGACGTTTAATATAATCCACTTATTACTCGAGCTTAATTAAGTTTCCGGCCGCGCCGTCCTTAAAGTTAATATTAATTAAGTTTCCGGCCGTACTAGATACGGAGAGTATATTATTTAACGAGGAGCCGTCGTACGGCTAGTTACGTATATTATAATTTATATAACGGTTATAAAACTTATAATTAACGTAATAATTATAAAACGAGCTTATTAAACGGTAATAAACTATAAAGGGAAACGAAAAGTTATATAAACTCCGTTTAACCTATTAAATATAAATACGATACGGCCGGAGAAACTATAAGTGGCCGCGGTTAATAATTAAAAGCGCGTTAATATAACTCGAACGGTACGTATAAATTTAATTAAAGGTAATTTTACTTTAGAGAATAATTACGTTATAACCGCGCCGGTTAACGAGGTCTTTTTATACGGAATTATAATATTAATCTTTTAATTATAAATTATTAATTATTAATACTTAAAACGCCGTATCGTTACTTTAAATTTAACTTTAAATAATTAATTATTATAAAAGTATTTAATTTTCGTTATACGGAATAACGAGTTAATTTTAGTTATTATTTTAATTATCGTTTAAGTTATATAAAATAATCGCTTAGTCGTCGCCGTCGTAATTACCGTCGTTTATTATATTAACGTACGTAATTTCTTTTTTTTTTTTTTAAAGTTCGAGTACGGTACTTTCGTAAATTATAATTATTTTTCTTATTATAATAAAAAAGAAGAAAAAAGATAACGTATATAACGGGAGGTTTATTTTATATATTTTTACGTTTAATATTATATAAAGAAATATATTTATATTTTTTTTTCTTTTTATTTATAAATAACTCGTATATTATATTTAAAAATTAACTTTTTATTATTATTCTTTTTTTCTTTATTTATAAATAACTCGTACGTTATATTTAAAAATACTCTTTTTATTATTATTTATTATTTTTTTATTTTATTTATAAATAACTCGTACGTTATATTTAAGAAAAATCTTTTTATTATTATTATTCTTTTTTTCTTATTTATAAATAACTCGTACGTTATATTTAAAAAAAATCTTTTTATTATTATTATTCTTTTTTTTTTATTTATAAATAACTCGTATATTATATTTAAAAAAAATCTTTTTATTATTATTATTCTTTTTTTCCTTATTTATAAATAACTCGTACGTTATATTTAAGAAAAATCTTTTTATTATTATTATTTTTTTTTCCTTATTTATAAATAACTCGTACGTTATATTTAAAAAAAATATTTTTATTATTATTATTTTTTTTCTTTATTTATAAATAACTCGTATATTATATTTAAAGATATTCTTTTTATTATTATTCTTTATTCTTTTTTTTCTTATTTATAAATAATTCGTACGTTATATTTAAAAATAAACGTTTTATTATTATACTTTTTTTTTAATTTATAAATAACTCGTACGTTATATTTAAAAAAAAAATTTTATTATTATTATTCTTTTTTTTTTCTTTTCGTACGGTAGTTTTTTTTTCGTATTTTATAAATAACTTTTATTATTTTTTTTCCTTTTTTATTTCTTTATATATAACTCTTCTTTCTTTCTTTTTATATATATATATTTTTTTTTCTTTATTTTTACGAAAGAATTTATAATATATATTATAATATAAAAATAATATACGGTTAATTATTATATTTATTTATATAAAAAAAATAAATAAATAAAAATAAATAAAGTTATCGTATAATCTCTTTCTTTCTCGTATCTCGGTTATTTATACTTTTAATTAATAAAAAAAAAAAAAAAAAAAAACCTATTTCTCGTACGTTTAAATATTATATTCTTACCGTTTATTCTTTATATATTAATAAAGATTATTAATTATAATACGTATCCCTTTTACGGAGGTACGGCCCTCTTAATTAAGCGGATAAAAAGTACCCCTTAAACGCCGGGCCGTCGTATATAATATAATTAACCGTTTATTAATTAAATTAACGATTAATTACGGTATTAATAATAAAACCGTCGTAAAGTAAAATTAATATACGGTAAAATAAATATTATACGAGGGCGCGTTATATTTAATCGAGAGCGGACGTATAAAGATAATATTATTATTATTATTATTATTACTCTCGTTAACGTACTCGACGTCCTCGTTATTATCGTACGAAGTTAAATTAAACGGTTAAGCGGTTAAGCCGGGCCGTCCGCTATTTAACGTTATTAAAATATTACGTATAAAAAAATATACCGCGCTAGCGTTAAGTTACTTATAATTTACGTAAGCGTCGTTAAAAAAACTTAATAATTATACGTAAATAAGAAAGGGACGGAAAAGGCTTCCGTCCCGTTTTACTTTTTTAACGTATTAATAATACGTTTTCTTTTAAATATAAATATTAACTTTTATAATAAAAATTACGTTTACGTACGATTATTAATACGAAAAAAGTTATTTAACTCGTATAATACTTTAAACGATAATTATATCGCCGCCGTTTAAAGTTAAAGCGTAATATTAAAGTATATTATAAATAAATAATAATAAAACGTTTTAATTTTAAACTTATACGATTATAAACGGAAACGAGGGACCGTTATTATTATAAAGGCACTTCCCAAGAATTTAATAAGAGGCTCTGCTAAGTAATCAGGCTAGGAGAGGGGTCTTATTCTTATAAAACAGTGATAAAGTATAACGGCTAAATAATAATTAACACGTATAAGAAGTAGGTAATTATATACAATAAGGGCATAGGAATACAAGTTCATATAGTTATATATTTCAAATAATCGGTAACGACTAAGTCTTTTATCTATCTTCTACTAAGAGGAAGCCTTAGTCTTATATATTTAACTATAATTATTCCTTAATTATTCCTTCAATTATATCCCGTATAATTATAAGCCGTAGTTTATTCGTAGTTCATTCCTTAGATTATTTCCTATATAATCTTCGTTTCCTACCTTTTAATTAATCCGTTTCCTTATTATATAATTCGTCTTTTATCCTATACTTTAAAAGGGTTACCTTTTAATTACACTAGTACCGCCGCTTAGCGTCGGTCGCTTTATATATCTTCCGTACCCGTTAAAGGGTCGGTTATATCGTCCTAGCCTATTAGTAAGGCCCGTAAAGGCTATATTCGTAATATAACCTCCCTTCTCTCTAGATTTCGTCTTGAAATTTTATAAGTAACGTATCTCCCTTACTTCCTTTAATTTATTCGGTAAAGATTTCCTTTCCTCTTTCCGTTATATCTAGTCGCGTTACTAAACGTTCTATCGCCGATAACTCTTCGCGTCGTCGTAAACTTATCTAATCCCTCGAGTCCTCCGGCTTTAACGCTATACCCTGCTCGCGCTATACTCGTTTACGTAAAGATTATATTTAATCCGAGCGGTCGACTCGTTAAGTTCGTCGTTGTTAAGCCTATATTCGTATAAGCGTTAAGTACGATAATTATAGTATCGTTATAAGTCTTAATAAGTGTTATCCTTTTAGTTTTTTATTTCTTTTCCTTATTAACTCCTTTCTTAGCCGAGCGTTAGATCTTTAAATCTTAATAACTCGCCGAGGTTAAGGAGCGGGCTAAGCTTGCCCTAAAGGAGGTCTTCGTTCGTTTCCGTCGGATTAATAAGTAATAAAAAGCCTACGAAGAGAAACGTTAAAAGCTTCTCGACGATACCTATATTATAGTCGATACGGAAGATAAAGCTCGGTAGGCCGAGGAAGAACGCGAAGCTCTCTAAGCTACCCAAGAGGCTTAGGCGGCCGTTAATACCGCTGTCTCTTCGTTTAATTAAGGCGCGCTTATAACTAACTTAGGGCCCGGCCCTATTATCGCTAGTACGCCGTTAATAACTAAGGAGAGTTCTTAAAGTATTCTATAAGTTCCTATATATTTTCTTTAACGTTATAACCTTACTATTTTATTAAATATTC
The DNA here is from genome assembly GCA_019925375.1 of Sporothrix euskadiensis. Taxonomy (NCBI): domain Eukaryota; kingdom Fungi; phylum Ascomycota; class Sordariomycetes; order Ophiostomatales; family Ophiostomataceae; genus Sporothrix; species Sporothrix euskadiensis. The sequence continues at coordinate 523,156 of JADHKQ010000023.1, read as the reverse complement.
TAATCGTTTCTTTTTCGTTTTACGATATACTTTAATTTCTTCGACTTCGTATTTTATTTTACCGAGTACTTATTTACTCGAGAGCTCGGCCGAGTTTAATACTTTTTCTAATAACGAAATATTAAACCTCGAGTATACTCGCGATCTTATAAATAAACCGAGTTTATACACCGAGTTCAATACCTTCTTTATAATTTCGAATAATCCGAGTCTTTTAAAATCGAGTTTATCGCTTAATCTTTTTATTTTAAGGTTTTTTCAGTTAAAATAAACCTTATCTCTCTCTTTAAAGATTAATCCCTTAATCCTCTTTTTATTAACTTAAGTACTTATTTATTATTACTATTAAGTGAAGTTCGCCTTTACTTTCTCGAGTACCTCTTTAAACCTTTGGATTATTTTATCCGCCGTAAGGTTTAATTTATTTTTTAAGTAATAGTCTATTTTTAGCTTAAACCCGTAATTAACTTTAAACGGTAAAATCTTAATACCGTTATATATCGTACTATTATATACGACCTAAGCGAGTAGGAGCTACTCGACTTAATCGTTTTATTATTAATTAACGTACGCTCGTAAATACTACTCGAGTATTTAATTCGTACGTTTAGTTTATCCGTTAATTTACGGATAGAAAGTTATATTAAGCTTTCTCTTTACTTAAAGTTATTAAGTTACTTCGGCTTAAAACTTATTTATAAACGTAGTTCCTTTATCGTTAATAATATTCTTTAGTAAGTTATAATTACTTATTACGTTTCGTAAAAACGTATAAGCTAGGTCCTTTACCGTATATAACTCGTAGTAGGGTAAGAAGTACGCGTACTTCGTAAGTTTATTTATAATTACTAGGATACTATTATATATTATTTTCGTAACTCGTTCTTTTAACGCTAGTAACTTAATAATCAAGTCCTAAAAGATCGACTCTTATAACCGATTAAGGATTAATAATAATTATAGTAAACCGTAAACCTTATACCTCTTAATCTTTATTTTATTATAAATGTTATATTTATCGATTACGTCTTTAATAATATCGTATTAACCCGTAATATCGTAAGACTCCTTAAGCCTTTCCGTAGTTTTTTAGACTCCGAAATATCCTCCCGATAATACCTCGTATACTTATCGAATAATTTCTTACGGGTCCCTTCGCGTTATTACTTTAAGGATTATTAACCCGTCTTTTTATATTTAAAGTATTATTTATATTTTTATTAACGTAGGTTTAATATAATCGTTTTACTTACTTAAAGCGTTTACTTTACCGTTATCGGCTTCCCTTTTATAAATTATTCGAATATTAAATTCGGATAAATATTAAACTTATTTAACTTATCGCTTATTTAACCGTTAATTATTAACGAAGTATATAAAGTTTTTATAATTAAAGTAAATCGTTATAAGGTATTTTACTCCCTTAAAATAAACTTCCTACTCCTTAAGTTCCTTAATAATAACTATTAATTTTTTATCGTAAACTAAGTATTTTTTTATTAACTTAACGAACTTCTTTAAGAAAAAAGTAACCGAATATATCCTTCTCTCGTTATCTCGTTATAATAGCTCGCCGCTTATTACGTATTTTAACGCGTCAATATCTATCTCGTATAATTTATCGGAGTTCGGTTTTTTTAATACTAATTTTAATAATACCGCCGTCTTAATTCGTTTAAATATATCCTACGTTTCTATAGTTTACGAGAATTCGTTTCCCTTCTTTATAAGGTTAATTAAAAGTACCGTTATTTTACTATAATTTTTAATAAACTTTTAATAATAATTTACGTATTTTACGAAAGATTATATATCCTTAATATTTTAAGGTATTAGTTAATCCTTAATTACTTCGATTTTTTTTAGTTTTATAGTTAACTACCTTAATATAATTACGTACCTTAAGAAGATCGTCTTTTAAGTGTAAAATTTATACTTACTTACTTTAACTAGTAACTTTATATCGTTAAACTTTTATAGGACTTAATATATATATTTCTTATAGTCCTTTTAATTTCGTAAATAAATTAAGATATCGTCGAGATATATTATAACGAAATCGTTTAAGTATTCTCTTAGTATATCGTTAATTATTTCTTAAAAAGTTATAGGCGCGTTAATAAGCTTAAATAATATTACTAGGTATTTATAGTATTTATAACGTATTTTAAACGCCGTCTTTTATTCTTCGCCTTTAATTATCCGAACTAAGTTATATACGCCGCGTAAGTTAATTTTCGTAAAGACTTAAGCGTTTTATAACCTATTTCGAAGTTTCGTAATAAGTAATAACGGGTATCGATTTTTAATTATAATCTCGTTTAACTATTAGTAGTTAACGTATAGTCGTTATATACCGTCCTTCTTTAGTATAAATAGGATAAAAGCTCTTACTAACGACCTTAATAGTCGAATATAGCCCTTAGTTAAGTTCTTATTAAGTTACTCTTTAAGTACTTTAAACTTGTCTTCGCTAAGTAGGTATATTCCCTAAGATTTTAACTACTCGCCTTCTTTTAACGGTATCTAATAGTCGTAGGGTCTATACTCCGGTAGGCCCGTATCGTATTAATATTTTTAAATATTCGTATATTTATAATACGGCGTTAATACGCGGAGGATATCGTCTCGCTCTTCTTTTATTAACGTATTTAACGTTTTAATAATTATATTTTATCGTAAACTTCCCTAGGATAACTAGCTAGTAACTTAATCGATTTATAAATTATACTTTCGTAGTTATAGTAACTCGAGAATAACGTCGTCGTCTCTAATATTTATAATATCGAGTATAGTTTTAACTTTTTTACCTCGTACGTAAAGGTTAAGCGTCTTTATTTTTCTTTTAACCTAGCCGCCGTCGTATATAACCTAACGTCCTTCGAAGTTTCGTAAAACGTATAATACCTTCTTTAATTACTATAATATATTTTATTAATTTACTAACCGTAATACGATATAATTAACCTCTATACTAGTATCTACTATCGTTACTTAACTTCGTTTACGTTAAGTAATTTAAATTCGTATATATCCTTACTTTTTACTAGCCGTCTTTAAGGTTTTAACGATTAATCGCTATCCGTACCCTAAGTCGGTAAGACTTCGTCGTTTCTCGACGTCTCGTCGTTATTAATAAGTACGTCTAACACTTAAAGCGTCGGGTCGGTTTATTCGTCGCTATTAACCTTATTCTACTAATTCTTACGGACCCTCCGCTTCCCCTTCTTTAACTAACGCGGACGGAGTACCCGCTCCTATTAGTCTTATTTATTATAGCTATTTTAAATTCGCTATTTCTCGTATTCGTTAACCTTCTCGCGCTTTACGTAACGTTTTACGTATTATAGGACTTCTTCGTCGATCCGAGGGACGTAGTCCTCGCTATTATAGTAATAATCGGTAACGTAATTATCTCGTTTAGCTAGTCGTAATAAGAACGGGTTACGATCCTCGTTCTATAACGCCTATCGTAAGTCTCCTTTATACTATAATATTACCTTTACGTATATATACCGCTAACAGCCCGGGTCGAGGTAGTCTATTTATAGGATATCGTTAATATATATCCCTTTTACTTTTAAGAGGACTCGCTCTTCGACCTATACTTCTTTAAGGTTCTTAGCCTTAATATATTATCCTATAATATAAAACCGATAAATTCGAATCGTCGGTTAATTACTATTATAAAGTAACTCGTTTATATAAACGTCTACTCGAGCGTTTTATTTATATTATTCGCTCCCGTTATAAAATATTATATTTCGTTCTTCCGTTACTTACTCGTATTCTATAACTTCTTTAAGGATTCGGTGTTTATAAGCGCTAAATTCGCTATCGTATTCCTTTAAGTTAACCCTAAGGCTCGGAATCCGTCGGCGTATTATTTTAAAGTTCCGGGTAAAGGGTCCTTTAAAGAATTATCTTACTCCTTCCTTATCGTCGAGATACGTTATATAGTCGTCGTTAAAGTATCCCGTAAAGTAAAGGGCCCCGTAGTTTACTTCTTTACTCTTAGTTATTTTAATATACTTTTTTTCGGAGATACGTATCCGGTAATCCTTAGTATAATATCCTTTCTTATTATAATTATAATATTCCCCTTCGAACTTTTTCTTTTAAGGGGTTTTCTTAGTATTATTATCGAGTTATATTAACTCGCCGTAACGTTACTTTTATTAACCTTTTTAACTTACCTTACTTTAATATCTAGGTCGGAAGTTTAAGTCCTCCGCCCGCCCCTTCTTTTCTAATATACGCTCGTATAAACGGTTATCGATAGTTATAATTATAGCGTAATATTCTACGAGCGTATCGGGCCGGATAGTTTTATTAAACTCGTCTTTAACGTTATCCTTTAAACTCTCGTAATAACGGGCTATAACAGGCTCGTTATCCTAGTCGAGGTAAACTATAAAGCGCCTAAACTTATTAATATAAACCGAGGCCGACTTACTTTACTTTAACTTAAATAACTTACGTTCGTATTTTTTATCGATGTCGGAGTCCTTAAAGGTCTCCTAGAGTACCTTAGTAAACTTCTCGAAAGAGGAGAATATTTCTTTTATTTCATCGTTTATATCGTCCGGCTCGCCTTTATTAACGAGATAGTCGTTTAAGTACGGTTAAGCCTAAGCCGTAACCGGTCCGTCGAGGTATACGATAGTAGTAAATACTTTATCCGAGCCGTCGCTTAGGTTAAAGGCTTAGTACTTAAAGTATAAACGGTATTATATTAAAAAGGCCTTAAGCTTACCCTAATCTTTATCGTATTTATAAGGTAAAGGGATCTTTAAGGGATTCTTGAATCTTTTATAAGCTATAAATAAGAGTTATTAATAATATTAAACTTAATTAATACCTTACTTATTAAGGTTTTTAAGCTCCTTAATTTCCTTTTATATAACTTATAATTTAACGGTTTACTACACGGTAATAATAATAGCTCCCGAAGCGGTTAATATAATAAGTGTTAGGTATTATTTAATTAAAATACGGTTAAAGTTTAAATAAGAGTCGTTATTACTATTATAAAGGCACTTCCTAAAAATTTAATAAGAGGCTTTACTAGGTAATTAAACTAAGGGAGGGGTCTTATTTTTATAAAATAATAATAAAGTATAACGGTTAAATAATAATTAATACGTATAAGAAGTAAGTAATTATATATAATAAAGGTATAGGAATATAAGTTTATATAATTATATATTTTAAACAATCGGTAGCGACTAAGTCTTCTATTTATTTTCTACTAGAAGGAAGCCTTAGTCTTATATATCTAGCTATAATTATTCCTTAATTATTCCTTCGATTATATCCCGTATAATTATAAGCCGTAATTTATTCGTAGTTTATTCCTTAGATTATTTCCCGTATAATCTTCGTTTCCTGCCTTTTGATTAGTCCGTTTCCTTGTTGTGTAATTCGTCCTTTGTCCTATGCTTTAAAAGGGTTGCCTTTCAGCCACACTAACACCGCCGCCTAGCGTCGGTCGCTTTATATATCTTCCGTACCCGTTAAGGGGTCGGCTGTGTCGTCCTAGCCTATTAGTGAGGCCCGTGGGGGCTATATTCGTAATAGTTATTTAATTTATATATTATAAACGGAATAAAAGACTTATCGTATAATTATTTTTAAAAAGATATAAGTTAATTATAAATATTTTATTTTTTAATAAAGAAAAGGAAAAGAGAAAGTATTATAAAAGTAAAGCGCTCGGCTATTACTCGGACGGCGGCCTCGTAAATTATATCGTCGTCGTCGTTATTATTAATAAAGGGAATAAAAACGATAAAGAGGTCGTCGTCCTCGTACGGCGGTAATTACGAGAGACGTAATATTATAATAATCGTATACGGGAAATAAAACGATAAAAAAAATAAACGAAATTGTACGAAAATTATAAAAAGTCGTTTTAACGTAAAAGAAAGAAAATCGTACGTTATTATATACGGGAAATAAAGCGGGAAAAAAAATAAACGAAATTATATAAAAATTATAAAAAGCCGTCTCGAAGTAATAAAGAGGGAATCGTACGTTATCGTATTAACGTTATCGAGGTATAATTATTATTATTATTTTTTTATTATTACTATTATACGTATACCGCCGTAAAATAATAATAATAAAAAGTTAACTCGAAGTAAGAGAAAGGAAATCGTATATTATCGTATCGGCGTCGTCGAGGTATAGTTATTATTATTATTATTATCGTATATATACCGCCGCGAAATAGTAATAAAATTAATAAAATATAAAAAAGAAAGAAAAAGTAAAGAGGGGGACGATTTTATTTTTCTTTAAATTTAAGGAAGGGGACGATATTATTTTTCTTTAACTCTAAGGAAGTAAGGGTTATATATTAATAAATTAAATTTTCCGATTAAGGGGAGCTTTATTATAAGTTTAACTTTTATTAAATTTCTTCGTTATACGGACCCTTATTTAAATTAATTATTATTATCGTTTTAATAACGTATTATCTTTTATACGATTAAGAGCGTTCCGTTTATTTTTAATTTTTTATATTTATTATTTTTCTTTACTTTTTAAGTTTATTAATCCGTACGGCTCTTTTTATTTAATTAAATAATATCGTACTTTTATTTAATTAAATAACGTCGTACGTATTCCTTACTTATTAACTTTATTAACCCGTACGGCTCTTTTTATTTAATTAAATAATATCGTACTTTTATTTAATTAAATAACGTCGTACGTATTCCTTACCTATTAACTTTACTAACTTATACGACTCTTTCTATTTAATTAAATAATATCGTACGTATTCCCTACTTATTAACTTTATTAACCCGTACGGCTCTTTTTATTTAATTAAATAATATTATACTTTTATTTAATTAAATAACGTCGTACGTATTCCTTACTTATTAACTTTACTAGCCCGTACGGCTCTTTTTATTTAATTAAATAACGTCGTACGTATTCCCTACTTATTAACTTTACTAGCCCGTACGGCTCTTTTTATTTAATTAAATATATTCCTTACTCGTTAACTTTACTAGTCCGTACGGCTCTTTTCGTTTAATTAAATAACGTCGCACTTTTATTTAATTAATTACGTTATACGTATTTATTACCCTTTAAGCTTATTAATCCGTATAACTATCCGTATAACTCTTTCTATTTAATTAATTACGTCGTACGTATTCCTTACTTATTAACTTTACTAGTCCGTATAACTCTTTTTATTTCGTTTAATTAAATAACGTTATACTTTTATTTAATTAATTACGTCGTATATATTTACTACCTTTTAAGCTTATTTATCCGTATAACTATCCGTATAACTCTTTTTATTTAATTAATTACGTTATACGTATTCTTTACTTATTAACTTTATTAACCCGTACGGCTTTTTTTATTTTATTTAATTAAATAACGTCGTACTTTTATTTAATTAATTATATCGTACGTATTTATTACCCTTTAAGTTTATTAACCCGTACAGCTACCCGTATAAGTCTTTTTATTTAATTAATTATATCGTACGTATTCTTTACTTATTAAACTTAGTAGTCCGTACAGCTCTTTTTATTTAATTAATTACATCGTACGTATTTATTACCCTTTAAGCTTATTAACCCGTACAGTTACCCGTATAAGTCTTTCTATTTAATTAATTATATCGTACGTATTCCTTACTTATTAAACTTAGTAGTCCGTACGGCTCTTTTTATATAATTAATTACGTCGTACGTATTTCTTACTTATTAAATATATTAACCCGTATAGTTATTTATATAACTTTTTTTATTTTATTTAATTAAATAACGTTGTACGTATTCTTTATTTATTAAGTTTACTAGTCCGTACGGCTCTTTTTATTTAATTAAATTCCGTCGTACGTACTCTCCGTCTATCGAGTAAAAAAAAAAGAAGAAAAAAAAAAAAATAATACTTTTTATACTCGAATTAAAGTATTTATAATAATAAAAATATACGTTACCGTATTTAATTATTTAGTCCGATATAATATTATATATAATAAAAAAATTATATTATATACTTTATATATTTAATATATCTTTATTTTCCGCTTTTTCTTTTAATTAAATTACGTATTCTTTATTTATTAAATATTAAGTTTATTAATCCGTATAACTTTTTTTTTTATTTAATTAAGTTTATTAACCCGTACGGCTCTTTTTATTTAATTAAATTATATTATACGTATTCTTTACTCTTAAAGCTTACTAATCCGTATAACCCGTACGGCTCTTTTTATTTAATTAAATTATATCTTATATATTCCCTACTTATAGAGTTTATTAACCCGTACAGCTCTTTTTATTTAATTAAATAACGTCGTACGTATTTTTTACTTATTAAACTTATTAACCCGTACGACTCTTTTTATTTAATTAAATTCCGTCGTATATACTCTTTATTTATCGAGTAAAAAAAGAAAAAAAAAAAAAAAAGAAATAATACTTTTCGTACTCGAACCGAAGTATTTATAATAATTAAAATATACGTTACCGTATTTAATTATTTAATTTAATATAATATCGTACGTAATAAAAGAACTATACTATATACTTTATATATTTAATATATCTTTATTTTCTACTTCTTCTTTTCTCTCTTACTCGTACGTATAGTGTATTTTCCGTTTAAATACGCTCCGTATATTAACTACTATTAAGTACGTCCTCTATTTCCGTACGCTTTATATATTCTCCCTTTATTCCCTTAATTTCTTTTTTTTTATAGTTACCGGTAATCTTTTTATATAATATACGTTCTCTTAATTTTTATCTTTTTATAGTTTAAGTCTCTTTACGTTATAATAATATTAATAAATAACGTAGCGCGCTTTTTATTTAAAATCTTATATTTACTTTTCCTCCGTTAATAATAAATAATAAAATATTAATTTCTTAACGTTTAATTGTTATATAACGACGATAATAAAATACTAGTATCGTATTTATATTATTTTTATTTTCCCGTTATTTTTATTTTCGTACGGCGTATTTTACGTATTTTATACCTTATCCGATTTAAATAAATTAAATAAGGCTATTCGATTTAAATTATAAGTTAAATTAAATTTAATAAGTCGGTTCTATTATATAAATAAATTCTAATCTAGTTTATATTATTTATTAATATTTTACGTATTTTATACTTTATCCGATTTAAATAAATTAAATAAGGCTATCCGATTTAAATTATAAGTTAAATTAAATTTAATAAGTCGGTTCTATTATATAAATAAATTCTAATCCGGTTTATATTATCTATTAATCGAAAATAACGAAAAGTATATTAACTTAAATATCTCCGCGTAAGTTTTTAATAGTAACTCTCCGGTAAATATTATAAAGGGCGACCTTATTACGGTTACCGAGAGATTAGTAATTAAAAAGAATAACGAAGAGTTAAAATTAAAGCGACTTATTAAAGCGGCTCGGAAGTAAGTGTTTTAAAACGAGCTCGAAAATATTAAGGTGTAAGTTTAAGTTAAGCCTCCGTTTACTTATATATAATACGACCGTTACGTTAATATAAAAGAAGTCTTTAACGAGGTTAACGCGTCTTTTTCGAATAACGAAAAAGAGTATAACTAAGTCGTTAAAAAAGTACGGAACTTAATTTTTAAGGATTTAAGTTTAAAGTTTATACTCTTAATATTTGAGAATTATTTTACTTTTTAAAATAAGATTTATTAAATTTAAGAATTAAAGACTTTATTTAAAGTTTACTCTTACGAATACTTTAAAGAGAGGTAACGAGTTATCGCCGCGTACTTTTATATAAATACGGCCTTAAAGAAATAATAAGATTAATATATTAATACTTTTATAAACCTCGACGAAAAGACCGCTTAAAAGAGTTTTTAATAAAGTTTTTTAAAGTAAACGGTTACGTTAACCCTTACCGTTAAAGATTTAACGCTTTAAGTTTATAAAGTTTATTATTAAACGAAGTAACGCGTTAATTAAACGCTTATAGACTTCTTCGATTATTTACGCTCTCTCGAGTTATAAATATAACCGTTATTTAAGGATTTTTAAAAGTAAACTTTTTTTACGAAATTAAACTTAAACGTACGAACTTTATTTAACGTTATAGTTAATTATTAAAGAATAAAGTTTCGAGACTTAATTAACCGCGCCGAGTATATTTACCGTTAAGTTATAAAAAACCGAGTTACGATAAAGAGTCGTAAACGTAATAACGATAAAGTTAATAATAATTATAATAACTAAAATAAAAAGAAGAAATTTAAAGGTTTTAACTATAATAAAAATTAACTTAAAAGGATAAAGAACTCGTAAAACCGTACTTTAACTAAGTCGCGGCGCGTACTCTTTCACTTTAAAAGAGATAAAAAGGATTTATCGTATATTAAATATTATATATACTAAAAAAATAAATATTACGTTAACGACTATTTAAAAAGTTATATACGAGTATAAAATATAAATATAAAAGAGTCCGCTTTAAAAAATTAATAATCGTTCTCTCCGAGTCTAAAAGTAAAACGACGAAGATAAAATATAAATAACCTCGTTATACCGCGGTAAAGTATTATAAAAGAATCGTCGAAGAAACGACGATCGATTTAAATACGGGTACGGAGTTAAATTTTATTAATATTTAATTTATAAAAAGAATATAATTTAAACGGACTCGGTATTTTAATTCTTAAATTAAAATTATAAATTATATATAAATTTTAACTTTTAGAATTTAAAAAGTTTCTATTACTTTTACGGATTTCCGTAAAAAAATTAAAGCGGCGATAAAAGCGTACGTCGTTATTAATAAATTAAAGAGTTCGGAAGTTAACTCGCTTTTACTTAACGTTATTAAGTTAAAAGCGATAAATATTAATATCTTTACGCGGGCTTTATAAAGATTCGTATACGAAAAGTTAAAAATTCGTATTAAGGTATTAAAGAAGTTTATTAAGTTTATATATAATAAGATTATAATTTACGTAATTATAACGATACCGATATAACTTAAGCCGCTTAAAGACTACCCACTCGATATAAACGAGTTAAAGAGTCTTAACGAGTTTTAATTATTAAAGGAGTTATAAACTTATCGAAATATATTTAATACGGTTAATACGGTTATAATCTTTACCTTTAAAGAAATAAATTACGCGATTAATTTTATTAACGGGGTATAACCTCCTTATAAATTAATTTACCCCCTTTTTAAAAAAGAGTTAAAGGAACTATAACTTTACCTCGTAAAGAACCTAGCGAGCGGGCGTATTAAACCCTTTAAAAGCCCCGTTAATACACCGATTCTCTTTATACTTAAAAAAGATAATATATTACGACTTTACGTTAATTACTGGAGGTTAAATAAAGTGTTAATTAAAAATTAATATACGTTATTATTAATTTTAAAGATTTTAAATTAAATTAACGGAGTATAATTCTTTTTAAAACTAAATATTAAAGACGTATATTATCGTATTCGAATTAAAGAAGGAAACGAATAAAAAATAACGTTTTATACGCGATACGGTTACTACGAGTACGTTATTTTATTATTTAAACTTATTAATACGCCGGTTATATTTTAATATTATATTTATACGGCCTTATAAAGATTAATAAATATTACGTACGTAACTTATATAAATAACGTACTCGTATTTTTACGTACTTGAAAGGAGTATATACAATACTTAAACGAAGTATTAAAAAGACTACGGAGTACTTAACTTTATATAAATCCGTTTAAGTATAAGTTTTTTAAAAGAGAGGTAAAATTCTTAAGGTTTATTCTTAAACGTAAAGGAGTACGGATAAATAGCTCGCGTATTATTATAGTAAGAGAATAACTAAAGCCGAAGTTTTACCGAAACGTTTAAGTATTCCTAGGATTTTATAACTTTTATTAATAATTTATTCGTAATTACTTTAAGATTATTATACCCTTTAATAATATAATAAAAGGGATATAAAATAAAAAGAAATTAAAAACGGTTAAGTTAATAACTCGATAATAAAGTATATTTAAAGAACGCTCCGCTTTTACGTTACTTTAACCCCTCTCGACCGCTTCGTTTAAAGATTAATACGTTAAAGGAAGCGGGCTCGGGAGTATTATTTTAATTTAACGAAGAAGAGAGATATTATTTAATTACTTTTTAATTTAAAAAATAAAAGGGTTTAAAGTTAAATTATAATACTCCGGATTAAAAAATAATAATAATTATAAAGAACTTTAAATATTAACGTTAATATTTAAATAATAATTAATAACGAGTCGAGGTTTTATTAAACTATATTAACTTAATATTATTTATAAGTTAATAAAAGTTAAATAATTAATAAATACGTTAATATATATTCTTTATACCCTTCGACTTTATAATTAAATATTAAGTTAATAAAAAAAATTTAATAAATACGTTATCGAGACGCCTTAATTATAAATTAACGTTAAAAGAGTTTAAAGATTAAACTTTATTATTTACGTTAACGTAACGGTTTATCGCGGTATAAAAAGTATTAATTTTATAATAAGAGTATTAAAATAATATATAACGCCCCGGCCCTCTTATACTACTATTACGAAGATTAAACCTAAAAGTAAGACTCGAATAGTAATCGAAAAGGTCGGACATTTCTTACACCGTATTTAAATAATAGCAGGGCGCTTAAACGTTAAAAAGGAAAACTCGTCTCTTTTATATCTTTACTCTTCTCGAGGCCCGCGGGGCGGCCTTTATTTACTACGCTCCTAATCGGTTCTCCTTAGTAAAGGGAGTTTTAATTAAGAGCGCTTACGTTTACGTAATACCTTTTTCGTATAATATCTCTCGTTATTTATAATCGTATTGTTATTATTAATGTTCGATAAGTATTCTCGTACTTTTTTATTAATATTATTCTTTGATATTATTTTACTTATTATTATTCTTTCTTCTCTTTCTTTAAATTTTTATTTTAATACCCTTCCTTAATTCCTTTAAGTCCCTCTTACTTCTCTCTCTTCTTAAGTTTAAAACTACCCCTTATTTACCTTATAATCTCCCAGGGCCCGTACTAAGCGTAGCTTATTAACTTTCCCTTTTAGTAGTGTCGGGACGCGCTTAGCGTACCGAACCGTTACTGAGCGGTTAACTAAGATAATAATAAACTTTTAATTAAAAGGTTATAAGTAAAAAAAAATAAAAAGGAAAAATAAAACTATATTAACTAAGTATAATTTATATTTTCCCGACTTAGTATATAGTTTTTAATAAGAATTAAAGGGAAGAGGTAACGCTTTTATAACGATAACTTAACGAGTAACCTTTATAAATTTAATAAATTTAAACTCGCTTTCGAATAAGTTAAGCGCGAGTAAAGAACTTTATAACTTTACCGATAACTCGTAAAGGTTAACCGAGCTCTTTTATATAATAGTTTATTTTACGGGTTTTAATATAATCCGTAACTACGTAAGAGAGTACGACGATAATAAAGCCGTTTACTCCGTTATAAGATATATTATTAACGTTATAAATTAATAACCCTTTTTATATAACGAAGTAAAACGTTACGACGGCGGGTTTTATATAAAATATTTAATAAAAAATAAACGATAAAGGGTTATTTAAATATAAGTATTAAGTTTATATCTCGGTTAAAAGTTCGGTACGTTAAGAGATTTTTAGTCGATACTATAATAACCTTATAACGGAATACTTTAAGAGAATTAAAATAAAAGAAATTATTTAAAGGAAATATTATTAACTCGGTATATAAAAAGATATTAACGAGTTCGTTAACTTATATCCGACTTATTAAAAAATTATTACGAGACGATATAAGTTATATAGTAAATTATAATTATTACTTATCTTAAAACGGTTATAATAAAAAATCTTAATAAACTTTATTATAAAGTTAACGTTAATTTTATATTAAAAAGAGTTAATTAATAATATTTTTATAATTATAAACCGATACTCGAAGATATATCGCTTTATATCCGTTTCTGTAACACTTACGTTCGAAGAATTAACGCGTATTATATATATAAAAATAAAAACTCGTTATAAAACGTTTAAAAGAATTATTTTAAATAAAAAAAGCGTTTTTATAAATTAATTTTAAATAAAGTTTTATATTACTTTAACGATACGTTAATAACTTTTTACCGTTTAATATCCGTAAATAAATAAATAAATAAAACGTATAAACTAAATCTTCGAATATTATTTCCGCACTTTTATAAATAACGAATAAACGAATTAACCGTTATTATTAAATAATACGGAGTTTTCCGTTAATAACGTAATTAATAATATTATTAATATAATACCGTTTCGCGCTTTATATAATTATAACTTAAAGATATATATCGACGTCGAGGACGACGCGATAAAGAGAGGAGTATTAATAATAATAAATAAAGTTTAAAAGTTATAAGCCTTTAAATAAAAAGCCGAGACTTATTAAAGAAAAGTTTAAAAGTTTTATAAAAAGTATTATAATAAAAAACGGAAGTTAATAACCTTTTAATAAAGAGATTTCGTTTTATTATTAACGTAAAACTTTAAACTTAAAGTATTATATAAAAAGTTAACGTTAAAGTTTATTAACCCTTTTAAAATTTTAAAGAGAATTAAATAATAAATATATAAATTAACGTTACCGTAAAAGTATAACTAGTTATATAATATATTCTTAATAATATTTTTTAAACTTTAAAAAGCTCGGATAAGAGATAAGACGGCGAGTATATTATTACTTACTTTAAAAGAGGATTAAAAAGAGTAAAAAGTAAAAGCCGTAATTAATAAAACGAAGTATAAAGGAGAGGTTTATTATTTAATAAAATAAGTAAAATAACTTATCGAGTATAATTAATAAATACCGGTAAAGGATATAAAGTACGTAAAAGAAGTTATTTAAAATTACGAGAAGAAATTAAAAAAGTATAAAAAATAAATTAAATTTAAAATTATTTATTACGTTACGGGAGAGCCGTTAACGCTTTATTAAAATATTAAAAATATTAAAAAAAAATTAAAAAATTAAAAAAATATTAAAACTTTAAAAAAAATTAATAATAACGACTAGTTATAAATCCGTAAACGATAACTTAAAGAAGTACTTAAAGGGACGTAAAGTTTAAGTAATACTTACAACGATATACGTAAACGGTAAAGAGTCCCTTAATATTATTAAAGGATTTAATATCCGTTAAAAACTAATCGCGTACAAGGCGTTATTAATTATATAACTTATCGTTTAATATTAAACGTAAATAATAACGTTTAAAGTCCGCGCCGTCGTCTTTTATTACGAGTAAAAAACGGAGACGTATACTCTTAACTTTTTAAATTATCCCGTCGTAACGGGCGCGAGATATTACGTTTATAAAGTTAATTATAATACCGAAGTTTCGACGGTAAGTTTAAATAAAGATTACCGTTTATTAAAGTAACTCGTTAACGAATAAAAAGAGAGACGGAAACGTATCCTTTAACTCCGGAGAATATTAAAGATATAACTCGACGATACGAATAATCGTCCGTAACGCGCTTTTAATATTATTTAAAATAAAGGCGGAGATTAACTCGTAAAACTTATAATATAATTTATATAAAGTATAACGCGAGACGGCTTTTATTATATAATAAAGTAATTATTAAAGAGAAAGACCGGAATAAACGTTAACGGCTTTATTAATATAATAATAATATAAGTTTAATATCGGGTTTATATTAAGTTTTAAAAATAAGTTACGAGACGGAGGTTATAAACCTCCGCCGTCGCTTTTATTAAGTTTAAACGCGTCGTTATTACGGATAAAAATACGTTAAGGTTAAGATACCCCTTAGATTCTTATAAGATTCCTATAGGATTAAAAAAAGCTACGGATACCTATAAGTATCTAGCAAGGTCCTTAACAGTCGGGCTATATTAGCCCCCTTAATAGGAGATAGGTAAGAGATCTCTATCTCCGATCCAACAAGGCTTTATATATAAATAACAAATACTTCTTTTATTTTTAAAAGAAGTAAAAGTTATTCTCTATATAATACTAAACTTACCTTTAATACTTTACTCTCTTAAATTTATTATATTATTCACTATTTAATCCTTAACGCTAACCCTTATACCTTTTATTTACTTTACTTTATAATCGTCGTTACCTCCGTTAATAGTAATAAACGCGGTTACGGAAAAATAAAGAGGTATTATAAACACGGTAAAAGTAAAACGTTTAAACGGAATAAGCGCGGAAGTTACGGCGGCGTGAAACGGTAAAATAAATTAAATAAACGGTATAATTATTAAAGGTTATTAAGTTAATAAAGCGATTAACGGCGGCGTATTAACGTTATATATAAAAGGAAACGTTATTAATTAACTCGAAAGGTTAATAATACTTTAAATACGAGACGTTAACGGAGCGGTAGTTAAACGTTTAAAAAGAGTAACGTAACGACTTATATTATTATTTATAATAAAAAGAGAGCGACTCGTAAATAACGGACAGTTTAATACTTAAACGAAATAGTAAACGGTACTTTTAAGAAAACCCGGACTATTATACGAGGAGAGGGCTTTACGTAACGTAATATAAGTTACGTAACGTAAGCGATCCTTAAACGACTCTTAACGATTAAGGGTAATTAACGTTATCGTTAAATATTAATTAATTATCGAGAGATACGAGTAACGCGAAAAGCGGACGAGTAGCCGGTAATAATAAATAAAAACGGATTAAGAGTTAAAAATCGTTAATAATAAATTAATAACTTAATAATAACTTAATATAAAATTAAAGAAAAAGAATAATTAAATAATTAATTAAAAAACGAAAAAAAAAAAGTATAATTAAAGTAATAAAAAAAATATTACGATATTTTTTTAATAATATTAAAAAAAAACGAATTAAAAAAAGTTATAAATATAAACTTAATTTTATAAAGAAATATATAATTAAATTAAAATAAATAAAATTAAAGAATCTTTATATTTAAAAAGTAAAAAATAACTTTTATAATAAATAAATACGAAAGGAGTAACTTTTTAATAAATAATTAAAAAAAAAGTAACTTTTTAATTAAATAATAACGAATAAACGTTATTTACTTAATAATAAAAAACTTATTTAATAAATAAACGCTCCGTTTATAACTTATAAATAAAATCGTTTAATACGTATATAACTTATAATTATTATTTAAGTAAATATTATAATTTAAAGGACCAGTATCGTAATATACTTAATACTCTTACACCTCGTATTACGTTAACGTTTAAAGAATTAAGCCGTTATATAATATAAAAAATTATAAAATACTTATATAATTATAAAGAGATTAAATTATATTACTAAAAAATAAATTAACGCTTTTAAAACTCCTTATTAACTATTTCGAGAATAAGTTTACAAAAGTAAAGAGATTAATAAAAGAAGTAAAAATTAAATTAAAAGTTTAATTTATCGGAGAGAGAAGATAATTATTATAACTTAAGTATACGGATTAAGTAATTATAACTACGCCGTCGTAACGTAGGCTACGATTAACTAATCTAGTAAAGGACGCGCGGCCGTACGTATACTAACTAAACGTTAACGACTCGCCGGCGCGTTTATAAAGAAAATCTCTTTTTAACTTAAGTAAGCGTCTTTCCCTTTCTTCCTTAGAAAAGGGGTAAGACTTAGTCTTATTATAATACTACACCTACCTTTACTGTCTCCGACTACGTTTACTATTCTACTTTAGATACTATCGCGACTACTTGTCTACTAACCACTTATAACACCCGTGTTCTAAAAGGCGACTGCTTTTCAGCTACACTAGCACCGCCGCCTTGCGTCGGTCGTATAATATATCCTCCGTACCCGTTAAGGGGTCGGCTGTGTTGTCCTGGCCTGTTAATGAGGCCCCGTGGGGGCCATGTTCGTAACAATAACGTCGTACTATAATTACTTTCCTTAACGGCTACGCCAATCATGTTACGCACTGAGAGAAGTCCCGTTCTCGGTTTTAAGGAGATGGAAATAATCTAGGACTGCCCCGCACGCGAGGAGCGTTAGGCAACAAATTTCTAACACCACGCCGCGGTTTTCGCGCACCCTGACTTCCTCTACGCGCCTGCAAGCGGAGCCATGGCGAGCGAAGCGAACAGCCAGTTCCCTGACGACGACAAAGGTAAGGAAAATGCCCTTCTTTAGCAAGACAGAACGTTGTTCTAAGATTTACAACCGTGTGTATCGTCAGTCCGAAATTGGGTCTTTCTGAAGTTGCTCAGGCTACATAAGTTCTACAACAAACTGGCCCCAGCGCCATCCGTCTTTGTTGTCTATGCACACGATAGCGAGGATACGGCCGAGCCGGCCGCCCATAACGATGTGGCCATCCGCTACATCGGCTGGCTCAGTGAAGTGCTGGATCTTGTCATCTCTGACAAGGCGCCGACCGTCGACAGCGACCGCGCGCCGCCGCCAGCTGTCTACAGCGCCGACGGCAACCCGTCGACCAACATCCTGAAGAACCAGATGCGGCTGCTGCCGAGCTCGACGCCCTTCGGCCCAGGGACAAGCTGCGGCAGCGTCGCGAACGTCGTCATCTGCGGGTCGGCGCTACTGTGTAAATACGCCATGTCCGACTTTGCGCGCAACAAGTTCATCTTGCGCGTCAGGCAGCTGTATGACGAGTGCATCGGAGACCAACTTGCGGACGCCTCGACGCTCGATGAGAAATTGTACGAGCCACTGTGCACGTACGTTGACAAGTGCGTCAAAGAGCACCCGGATGAGTTTCACCATGTGCTGACGGAGCTGGCCTTTTTGGAAATCCGCCGCAATGTCACTGGCGCCGAGCACGCCTTCTTCCCCGTCGCGCTAGACAACAAGCTCATGCCCTACCTGCCATTTTTGCAGAGTGTTTACATTCATGCCAAGATCGACCTAAAACAGGGCGTGAAGAGCCAGCACCGCAACTTTTTCAAGCTGATGAAGCAGATTTTCGGGTACACAAAGTTTTGCGACGATCTTGGCAAACTTTACGACGAATTTTGCCAGCACATCCAAGAAAATCCTATGACGTGGGTGGCTGCGGAGGCCGAGTTTTCCCAGCTAAGAGAAGTGCTGATGGACAAGTATACGGCGAATTTCAGCACCAGACTGCCAGGTGCATATCCCTCTGTTGCCCCCCTCTGCCCTTCAGTTTTTGTGCCGTTGCTGAATCAACCAGACCTGGTCTTTGATGTCAGCCGCTCACCGAGTCCTTACTTCGTGCCTCGCGAATCGATCCTCAGGGATGTAGAAAAGCAGCTCTTTGCGGCCATGGAACAAAAGCTACACAAGCGTATCGGCTTGGTGGGCGCCGGCGGCTTTGGGTTCGTATATTCAAACGTCCTCTCTTGTTAGGCAGTGTTGTCCCATTTTGGTAACAAGTGATGCTATAGCAAAACACAGCTTGCCATCCACGTGGCGCACCGGTGGAAAGAACGCGGCCATGTTTTCTGGGCCACGGGTAAGTCCTTCCACGAGTTTCTCAGCAACTGCCAATGCATGGCTGTGCGCGCCTGTCTCTGTGGCAAGAACACGGCCGACGCGGTGGCCTCGCAGAAGCTCATGGCCTGGCTGGAGTCGCCTGAGTCGGGGCAATGGCTGTTTGTTATTGACGACATGGCCATGGATGACAGCGACAGCGACCTGCTCGCACGCCTGCTCCCCACGTCGCGTGGCTCCATTCTGGTCACCGCGCGCAACAGCTACGTGAACATCTTAAAGGGACAGGGCCTGACGTCTGTCGTCGAGCGCATGCAGGAACCAGAGGCCGTGCAGCTGTGCGAGGCGCTGACTCGAAACACGAGGTACGCCCTCGAGACCATCAAGCAGTTTGTGGCGAAGCTGGCGTACTACCCGCTGGCCATTGTGCAGGCCGCCGCGCACCTCCAGATGACGGGCAAGTCGCTCCTGGACTACCTACATCTGCAGACGCTAAACCTGGACCATTTCCGGCCGCCCGTGAGTATGCACAACGACGATGGCCATCTGGACGACGAACGCGAGAAACCCTTACGGGCTATCTTCGTACCGACATTTGACGCCGTGGTGAGGAAGAACGCCACCGCGGGCGATATTCTCCAGGTCATGGCGCGGCTGAACATCAAGAGCATCCCGCGCGCACTGCTTCTTGCGGGCGCGTTCAGCGTGTTTAGACTGGCCGATGAGAGCGCGTTCGACGACGCCATGGGATGTCTCCTCAGCACCCATCTCGTCATGCCGCAGTGCGACATACGTCAAACCAACGAGACCGCATACGAGCTGCATGACATGGTAGCACAGCTAATCAACGACTGGGGGCAGCGCAACTGCGTACGAATTTTAGACATGACCGCGTCCCTTCTGCACGCTGTTTATGTAAAGGACCGCGAATTTCCCGTGCTGCTGCAGCCTCAGTTTTTCGACCTGGACGTCAGCCGCGCCTTTGTGCCGCACGCAGACGCTCTAGTTGCGGGTCTGCAGGAGGGGGACGTGTGGCAGAAGGGCTTGGCCGAGCAGCAGCGGAGATGGCTGGACGTGGTGCGACAGTGCGGCTTCGACCATCTCATGGCCGGCCACATCAAGGAAGCACGGCGGCATCTGGCCTTTTACTGCACGCGTCTCCGCGACACGGGCGAAACGGGCGAAACGGGCGACAAAAGAGACCGTCTGCGTGCCACAATTGCCCTCGGCGTGGCTTACAAGGAAGAGTGCGACGAGGTCGCTGCCAAGAAGCACTACGGCGAGGCGATGCGGCTGTGTGCGAGTCTCGACGACGTCGACGGCAGACTGAAAAGGGAGCTGACGTGCGTTTTACACGTTTACCAAAGCAATCTGTTGCGCGACATGGACGAGTACCCGCAGGCCATGGTGCACATGACAGCTGCGCAGGCCGTCTGGGGCGGGCATGAACCGCCGCTCCCCGGGCTGGAGCTGTACATGCAGGGCTGCCTCGGGGGTCTCCTTCTGGCCATGGGACATCGCGAAGAGGCCTTTGCGGAGCTGGACATGGCCATCCGGGGCTGGATGCAGTACACCGCAAATCCAGCAGCAAACCTCGACCAATATCGCGACCAGCGGTACTTTATCGTCAAGGCCGACCTCGCCCAGGTCTACTCGCAGCGCCGTGACCACGACGAGGCCAACAGGTTCTTCCAGGAGGCACTCGAGAGCGCCGAAGCAACTCTGGGGCCCGACCACCTGCGCACTCTGAAGATCAAGGCCATGTATGCCGATGCTCTGATTCACGCGGACAAGGCCCCAGAGGCAAAAGAGATGCTCGAAGCCGTGAAGCGCCAATACACAACAGCACGCCTCTACGGCACCCAAGACAACAGAATCGTGATCCGCATCTACCACACCCTGTCCGTCGCAGAAAAGGTGATAGGTGAGTTGACAAAAGCGCTGGAGTCGGTGGAACACGTTATGAGGTGGTGGCAGGCGGACGCCAACCGCGAGCAGAAGCTCGGCTACTACGAGGCGGTGAAATTGCGCGCCGACATTCAGTGGATGAAGTCTGAAAATCGCGTCGAGGACGCCAAGAAGGCGTACCAGGACGTGCAGGAGGGTATCAAGAAGCTCGGCCTGTCGACGACGCATCTGCTGCAGCAGTCGCTGTGGCTGTCCCAGGCGAATTTGATGCTAGTCATGCACGACCTCAAAGCATCCGAGTACTTTCTGCGAAAGTGGAAGGACTCGCCGGGCTCATCTGATACGCAATCGATGTTTTTCACGGATTTTCACGACACGGCAGAGGATTTGAGGAGCCAAAAGACAGCCTACAGACGGCGCGTATTACAGCGGGTATTACAGCGGATTCTCTTGCTCAACGGAAAGTGACCGCAGGACGGGGGGGGGTTGGGGAGGTATTCCGTTGGTTTTCTATCAATTTTCTATCGATTTTCTATCGATTTTCTATCGAGACAGTCATTACCAAGCCCGATTTCTATTGCCACCGTTGCCATCATATCTGTCGCCGTCATTGCCGTCATCGCCATTGTTATTGCCATATCTCATATCCTCGTCACTGCTGTATTGCTGATCATTGCGTCGTCTCAGATTGGGCCTCCCCAATTCATGGGGCGTACTGTAATTGAGCGGGGCGTTGGCGCGTTGCTGTTTCAACCAGTCAGCTCGTCCTGCTGTACATACAACAAAGGGCTAGGGAACAACGCACAACTCGACGACGGGGTGCATCACGTGCGGAGCTGTCCTGCTCGTAATCGTCGTTAGATCCGCACATTGTCTTGATTGTTTGGCTTTCGTTTGATGAATCTAGAAATGAGTGCTGGATGAGATAGATGGAGGCAGCGTTCAAAGTGTGCGGAGGGTCGAAAAAGATATGTTGGAGAAAGAAAAGGGGGAGAGAAGAAGAGAGGGCCATGAGCGCACGTATAAAAGCGGCCTCTGGAAGACAAACCCCACTCTCGACAGCGGTTCAGCAGAAACAAAGGGTGTCTGGCGCCTGAGTCTGTTCCATAACTCGATCTGGGATACTCGTACGACAAACATGCATGTAGGTTGCAGTTGCAACCTTGTTATGCAGCCACAGAGCAGCGCGCAGCTACGCCCTGTGCTGACATTGATCTCGGCTCGCTTCGTCGCAAAGGGGTTGCGCCAATTTACCGCAACTTTCGCCGCAATAATGGCACGTACTCGAAAATGGCTACTCTCTGGCGCACCAGAAGCAGTATCCTTCGGTAGCCCCAGCACAAAGCCACACCTGCTGGTTATTCTTTTGATTTCCGTCGTTTGGTGTGGGCGCCACCGCTCCTGTGGCAGAAGTCACTTTGTGGCAAGAGGATGTTTCTAGTGCCCGAGAACTGTGTAGCGAGGCGTGGTGTCCCAATAGCGACCCCCGTTTTATGCGGCTCTGCAGTCTTGTTCTTATGTGGGCGTGCCCTGCAGCCCCTTTTATTTGGTCACAGTGACAAGGCGTTTTTCGTCCCCTCCGCGCACCAAATGCGGCTGAGTGCGAGGCTGAGCGCGAAACAATGACGTGAAATTAATCATTTCCCCCGCCATCACGTCCAGGCCTCGACCGGTGTTGCTTGGAATAAGCACCAACAATCCACGCCGACTTGTCTGTCGACATGGCCTCGAACAGCAACGCCAGCAGCGCCAGCGGCCCGGCTGCCGAGATACTGTCACAGTGGGCCAGGCCGACTGACATCTTTAACCTGCTGCTGCTCATCGACAGCGGTATCATCCGAATGGCCATTACGCAGCTGTCGGGCCAGTGCTTCACCGTGCCGCTGAGGTGGCGGCAGCAACGGCGGCTGCGCATCCACATCGCGCCGGTCGCCTTCTCGTTTGGCTGGGTCGCATACAGCTATGGGAGCCTGCACTCCGTCTTGGCCGGCACGCCGCTGACGTCGACGAGCGACGAGTCGCCTATTGTGGTGAACTGCGCAACGGGCATCAAGCGCGAGTCGCGCTCGTGGGTCATGGCGCGGCTGCTGCGAGACTACGAGATCCGCTGCGCCATCGATCCGCGCTCCGAGGAAGACGGCGGCCGCGCCGAGTCGCTGCGCATCGACGTGTTTGCGCTCGGCGCAGCCGACTTGACGCCCAGCCGCGACGGCTTTTGGTGGTCCGGGTGGGTCGTCATTGTGCTGCAGCTGGCGGTCAGCGCGGTGCCGTGGATCCTCTATGGCGACTGGGCCATCCTCCTGGTCACGCTTGCCGGCACGCTGCTAGCAGCGCTGACATGTAGTCTGCGCCAGTGGACCGAGGAGAAGTTCGCCACGCGCAAGCTCAACGAGGATAAGGTGGTTGCGCTGACGCGCGGCAACGGCTCGTTCCACGTCATGGTATTTGTCGGCGGCCGCGGTGCCTGGGATCTCGAGTCGCTGGCCACGGGGAACTGCCACACGCGCTGGGAGTCGCGCTGGATCTGCGGGCTCCTCGCCCTATTGTGGACCGTGCTACTGCTGACGACGTCAGGCATCGTCGACCAGACCTGGTTCCTCGTCTGCATCGGCGGCGCCGGCATGCTGCAGAACCTGTGCGTCGCCAGTGCCTGCCGCGACTTTGCCACCAGCGGCCTGCAGCTGCGCCGCTACGGCCGCGTGTCCACGATCATCGGGCGCCGGCGGGGCTACATCGACGTGCCTGCTGCCGATGTCGACATCAGCGTGAGCGCAGAGGACGCCGCCGCGCTCGAGGCTCTGGCGGTGTGGACTGCCGGGGGCCCGCTTGGCCAAAATACGCCAAGTGTGACGTCGCTCGCGATGCCGCACTGGCTGAATTCCATGGCGCGGGCGGACGGGTGCCCGAGCTGGCTGGAATCGCATCCGCCGGAGCCGACTGCGGAAAAGGCTGTGGACAGTGGCGGTGGCGAGGGCGGCAGGCCCGTTGTCTACGGCATTGGCGTGCACGGCGCACTGATGGAGCTGGAGAAGTGGGTGCCCAAGGCCGGACTGTCGCTGCTGCCCATCTTTTTCGAAGGCGGGCTGCAGTACAAGGACCACATTGTGCGCGACAACGTGCACAAGCAGTTCTGGAAGCGCGCCTATGCGACGTGCGCTGTGCGGGACCAGGCCGAGAAGAAACGGAGAGGAGCAGCGCTTCAGCATAAGCACACGGTCTTGGCATAGACAGGGGCGCGAACGATTATCTAATCCGGCGCTCGATACATCTTCCTATGGGCTGCTCTTCCCGTAGAACGTCTTGAACCCCCAACTTTTTGTCGTCGACCCAATACCGCACCGTATCGTGTAAACTTGTTTATTCTTTTCTTTTTATTATTTGCACAGCTTGTCCCCAAGCCATCGCTGTCTGTATGAGTGTTGTTTTGTTCCCCACCTGCGTCAAAATAATCAATGCTGAGTAAGGTGTAAGTCTAGCCAACAGAGTCGTGACGGGTACGCTTCTAGCTCTCTTTCACTGTTAGTACAAAGACCCCAACATCCCACACCTTCATCGATTTCCTTACTCATTTTATCACCAACACGCAAATTCGCCACCATGCCACCCAAAACAGACAAGTCGTCGCGCCTCGAGCTTAGCCGGGTCCGCGTCCACGCCCTGCTCCCCATTTTGCACTAGCTCAACTGGTGCCCCCAACGCGTGGTCCGCGATTTCAAGAACCCAATTTTGAGCAAGGCATCAGACCGCCAAGTTGGGCGCTTTGTTACGGCCATCGAGTCGGCCCTCAACAACTACGCTAGTAACGAGCGCCATCCTCAACTATTTTCCCTGATAGCTGATATAATTGGAGAAGGGCGCTTGTTTATTTTTGTAAGTGTAACATCCTTGTGGACCTTGGTCAAACGAGAGCAAGGATTGAGCCATTCACGTAACTTCTGCCCGCCTCGGACAGGGCCGGGCTGAACTGGTCTGTGCTGCGCGATCGGGTGCGCACCTCGGCGGCTGGCATCATAGAGCGGTCGAGACTCATTCCGCTCGACGAGAACGACAGCAATGTCCACGCATATTATAAACTCGGGGTAGTGAGCAAGTAGTTTCTCGGTACCTAGGAAGATAGTGTAGGAGAAATAATAAACAAGATAAAACTACAATGAATTGTAATTGCGTTGGTGGCGTTCATCATATGGCTATATGGTTTCAAGCTGCAATAGCATCCTGTTTTTCGTGAATCTGGTCTGCACGCATCTGAACCTCCGTGACGTAACCCTTGAACTTCCGGAGCGGAACACGTTTGTTGAACCTGTGTCTGTTAGTTCTTGAGCAATATAAAAAAAGCAGTGACCGGTTATGTATTCTGCGTTGGATCAACATACATTTCATCAATCTCAGCAGGCGTACGACGAGCAACTTCAGGAAGGATGAGCCAAGCAATGACAGTGGCAACAGTACCAGTGCCAGCAAAGCTAGAAACGATATTAGTACACGGCATTAGTAGTAGGGATACAAGTTGAGGAACAAGAACTCACAAAAAGCCAGTCTTGACGCCCCAGGCAGCGGTGCCATTAATCATCAAAGGTGTGCAGAAACTGAACATGATGGAGATCATGTTGGAAAAAGCTAGGGCCCAAGCAGATGTGCGGGCACGGAGGCGCTGCTGTGGAACTTCTGTGGCATATGCATATCCAATAGCCGATGCACCGGTCGTAGAGAATGTTGCCAGACAAGCGAAGAAGATCTGTATCGTTAGTTTCATGTCCATTTGTAGTCTTCTTTAACAGGGATGATATCACCATGTGATCGACACATACCAGAAGAGAGCTCAGTTGCTTCGTTGAATAGTCGAAGCATCCAACAATACCAAGGCAAAGAACAGACACCACGGTCACAGCATAGGGGTAAATAGTTAGTGGGCGGCGACCAAGCTTATCCGTCGTCACAGCTGTTGCGAGCATAGAGATAAGCTGAACACACGACAAGATGATCGTGACCATGAAGGTGTTTCTACTGCCAGCCTTTTGGACTTTTGAAGTGGTTAGAGACCGGCACATCCCATTTCATGTGTAATGGCACAACTCACAAAAGTATGCCGCATAGGTGTTGAAGACGGAAAGACCGACAAACTGCTGGGCAATCTTTGGCCAGCCGGCAATGAGGAACCGTAGTAGGTTCCGTCCCTGGAAGACGGCCCATTGACCTAGCTCATTGTTTATCTCAGCTTCCTGACGCTCAGCGGCAACGGTTGCCCGCATGACTTCCTGTGACAATTGTCAGAAATCACAACAAATGATTAGAGTGCGGTATAACAAAAATAAAACACGTACCAGCTGTTCATCGTAGTTATAGTCCTTGATATCTCCATTGCAAATCTCGAGACTTTTGCGTGCTTTGTCCATCTTGCCTTGACTTGCAAGCCACCACGGGGTCTCAGGCAGGAGAGCAAACACAATACCAATGGCACCAATCATGGCCCACTGCAGTTGAAATTAGATAAGATATGCAACAGAAGCAATGAAAAGCGGTAGACCTACCTGGGTGTAGATGGGGGTGCGGAAATTGTATGGACTCGACTTGTTGAGAGAGTTGAGCGCCACAGAAGCAAACAGTTGACCAATAACAAACCAGCTAGAGAATGTTAGATGAGCTCTGTTCGTTAGTGCAGCAAGTAAATGGCACAGGTAAAAGACTCACAAGGAATAAGCATTGATGTAGAAACCACGCAGCTGCGTCGGCGTAATCTCTGCAAGGTACAGAGGCATCGTTGACTGCAGCATGCCAACGCCCATGCCGGAGAGAAGTTTGGCGACAAGCCAGTGATCCCAGCGTGAGGCGAAAGACTCAGTAAAAATGCTCTGGTGCCATGAAACGTTGTCAGCATGTGCACAAAATCATGAGAGACTTGGCCGCACACAATGTGAAGTAAGAAAATAAAATAAACAGAAAGGAAAAGAAAAGAAGAGGATAAACTCACCGCAGTCAAGATGACCCAGATGACAAGGAGCGCCGGCTTGCGACCGTAGCCCTCCGTCACATATTGAAGGAGAATCTGGCCAACAGCCTGACCGGTGGATTGGATACCACCCCAGGCTGACACGTATTTGCCAGCAATGATGGTCGTTCCAGGACTGGCCATCTGGCGGATGAAGCCCTTGTTGGCAACGATATTGCCGTTGAGGTTGATTTCTGAACAGTAAGTAAATCGAAGCACACTAATATTTAGATCGGGCACATTGAGCCTTACGGTAGCCATCGAGCGAGGCGCAGAATGCAGCCGTCATGGCGATGAGACCAACACGCTTGTGGCGGAGAACAGTACGCCAGATGCCAAGGCTGTCTTCCTTGGATCGCATCAGCGGGCCGACAGAGTTCTGGGCCTGCTCATCCCGTTGCTCCTGTAACTCGACCGCCTGGATCTCGCCATCGTCTTTTTGTGCCATGTTGGTGGTCGTGAGGGGACACGTCTAGTACTTCGATAGGGATCGGTAGGAGAGATGTGACTCGCAGAGGATGAGGCGTTGTGCAAATCACTATGGTTGGTGGGATGCAGTGACTGCTTCGTTCAACCTGGATGCTTCGGATGTCAGATGAAAAAAGGAAGCATTGAGATGCTGCTAGGAAGGGACACAGCCTTTATAATATATCCCACCGCAAGAGAATGTGGTGTCGCACAAGTCACACGAATCTCTGCATCTGGCCTCGTACGGTCTTCGGAAAGTACTCCTCCAAATTGCCCATCTTCCTGTCAGCCGTGGTTGGATGAGCCGAGCACATGCTTCCCCAGATCGGTTAGAAACGTTTGTGGATCTGGAGCCCCGCGTTTTCTCGTTTTCTTGTGGTACGCTAGAAAATAGTCCATGGGCACCAACTCTCTGTCTCTCACGTCTTTCTCCCCACTACGTCGTACGTCGTACGTGCATCGTTCCCAGAACGTGAAAAGCACACGAGAGGAAATCGCAGACACCACGGTAAAAAGAGGTGGGCACAGATCGTCGTCATTCTCGGTAAAAAGCCCACCTCAGTATCCACATTCTGACTCTTCAAACAACAGACTGCCAATATCACCATAGCACTAAGATCGGCACAGAGCTCACCGAGACGTTGGGGTTCTCGTCCTGTTCTTGCCCGGACATCAACAGTGCCCAGACATCAACAGTGCATCAAATGATAAGCTCTTCCCCTTCAACGAGACCAAGACGCGACTCGCACCGCACCTGCAGCCCCGGGTGAGCGTTGAGCGACAAGAACGGTCCCAGTGTTACTGCCGCCCCACTGTCAGAATCATATATATATACCACGCTGGAAGTTGCGAGATTGGCCAGACACATGTCAAAGCTTTACTGCCGTTCCCGAGTCTGGCCTAACCGAAGCAACGAAGATATCTTGCTGCCCCTGCCGCACCTCCACACCTCCGCATCTTGTCATCTTCCCAAATTCTGCCCAGTACCACGATGCTTGCCAACTCTGACCAGGTATGTCTCTCAGTTCTCTTAGTCTATCCGTTTCCCTGCCCAGAGCCGTTCATTTCGTTGCGTCCCTTTTCTTGATCGCTTCGCTTGAATTGATCCCGAGCCAATATTCCTTTTTTATCTCCTCTCTCTTTGGTCATCTGTTGCTATCTTATCTCCCGCCGCCTTCTGTTTCAACGCGCATGCTTGTCACTGTGCCACTTTCCAGCACACCTTCACTATTTCTTCGCCATCGTTACCCTCATCAGTGGCCATCAATGCAGACACTTCCGTCCGTCCACGTACCTAGTGGGTTTTGACACGTAGACACGTTCTTTTTCTTTTTTTTTTTTCCTCCCGCCCTTAATGAGGTACATTTCTGCCACTTCCCCACTTGTCTTCCCCATCTTCCCCACACGGCAGCCCTCGCTTGCACCTGGCCTCTCGGTTCTCGGTTCTGTGTTACTCCGCCGCTGATATATTTTTCCGCGAGTCATTGCTCACTATTACTAACCATTTTTCTTTACCTGTCGTATCACGACAGGCCATCATCGATGCGCTCACATCCAGCTGGGTATGGACACCTGACTGGCGAGACTCGGTCGACCTCGATGAGTCAAACACGGCGGGCCGCATCGTCCGGTTCTCACGCTCGTTCCATCTGCCAGCGGTTGACTCCGTCTTGACCGCGACGAAATCGCCCAATATCTCGTCGTCAACTGAGCCGACAAATAACTTGACTGCTCTTTTGCATTTCTCGGCAGATACCCGGTACAAGCTGATTGTCAATGGAAAGCGGGTTGCCGTTGGACCTGCACGTGGCAGTCCATGGATCTGGTACTACGACACTCTCGACATCGGGCCGTACCTGCAGCCGGGTGACAACGAGCTTGTCTTTTTGGTACTGCGGTACTTTGTCACGACCCGTGGGGCCATGCCATTTAACCGGACGCCATTTCCTGGGTTGACAGTCGTGGGCACGATTCATTCTGGCAGCGAAGTCCTCGACGTGGGCACGGCCAACCCTGGATGGCTCGTACAAGCCGACAACAGCATTCGCTTCCCAACTGGTCTCATCGACGATGGATTCCTCCATGTATGTTTTGGCCCTGCTCTCCCGCACGTTGTTGTCGCAGCACTAACAGCCTGTTCAGATTAGCGAGCGTATCGCACCCAAACCCCTCAGCAACACCCTAACACCCGTCGGT
This sequence comes from Sporothrix euskadiensis, assembly GCA_019925375.1. Classification (NCBI taxonomy): domain Eukaryota; kingdom Fungi; phylum Ascomycota; class Sordariomycetes; order Ophiostomatales; family Ophiostomataceae; genus Sporothrix; species Sporothrix euskadiensis. The sequence continues at coordinate 493,131 of JADHKQ010000023.1, read as the reverse complement.
TACGGTATCAGAACTGCCAATGGCGAGCTGGCACCATGGCGGCTGTGTCCACGCGCCATTGCTCTACCGGAAGAGACACATGTCGCCGTGAATACAATTCGAAAAATTAAAAGCACTGTACCAGCTGATAAGTGGATCGCATATCTCTCTGGAACGTCGTCCTTGACTCTGGCGGCATCGTCGGAACATACTCTCGAGATTCAGGCCGACGTCCACTCTACTGCCTTTCTCCAGTGGAAGTTTCGCGGTCTTGTCGACGGCGAACATGTGCCAGCAAGAGCTGTCTCTCAAGTTCACATCAAGGTCATGTACTCGGAAGGCTACGAGCATGAACCCCGCAACTATCCCTTCTTCCGGTCTAAGTCAGATCGTCTTGATGCCGAGCATGGATACATCATCGGCCCATTTGATGAGGTGACACTCAATCTCCCTGAAAACGGAAGCACAGTCACGTACGAGCCATTCTGGTTCCGTACTCTCCGTGTCATGCGCTTTCATGTCTCTGTCACAGGCCCTGCGCCAGTGGAGCTTGTGTCGTTTGTTGCAAAGCAGGTCAACTATCCAATGGGAATCAAGGCTAGCTGGGATAACCCAAACGACAAGGACAGTGTTGCCATGTGGGATGTGTCCATTCGTACACTTCGCAATTGCATGTTTGATGGCTACGTGGACTGCCCTTTTTATGAGCAGCTCCAGTACTCGGGCGACTCGCGGTCTGTGGGTCTCTTCCACTATCTACTCTCGGGAGACGATACGCTCATGCGCCAGGCCATCACCAGTTTTGGTGCCTCTGTACTCTCGGAGGGACTGACACAGTCTCGTTTTCCGTCCCACGTCCCCCAGATCATTGCTGGTTTTCCTCTTTACTGGGTAATGCAGGTTTGCGATCATCACCTGTATTTTGGAGACTCGGCGTTCTCACGCTCGTTCCTTCCTCGCATCGACGGTGTCCTTGAATTCTTTGATCAACATGTCGATACCCGAGGTCTGGTTTCAGGCCTTCCAACTGATGTCTGGCAATATGTCGACTGGGTCACCACCTGGGGCGCCACAGACAACCATCCTGACAAGGGCGTTCCCACCGCCGGCCGCGCTACCAACTGTCACACGTTTTTCAGTATGCTCTATGCTATTGTATTGCGCCAGGCTGCTGCCCTGGCTCGTGCTGTCGGTCGTCCCGGTCACGCCGATGAGTATGAAACACGTGCTGACTCTCTCGTGGCCGCTATCAAGACGCACTGTTATGATGGCCGCTTCTTTTCCGACACTACCACAGATGCCCTTACCGACAGCGGCCCCACCGCCTACTCACACCACTGCCAGGTGTTTGCGGTTCTGTGTGGTGCCTGTGGCGAGAATGACCGAGCTCGGCTGCTGACAGAATCATTCTCGGCGGAAGCCGGTTGTTTTTCCAAGTGCAGCTATGTGATGCAGTTCTACGCATTGCGTGCATTCTCACTAGCTGGTGACGAGGCCTACGAGACGTTCCTTTGGCCACGTGTGTGGCAGCCGTGGCGTGGCATGTTGGCTAACAACCTGTCGACCTGGGAGGAGGACGACGTGCGCCAGCGCTCCGACTGCCATGCTTGGGGCAGTGTTCCAATCTACGAGTATTGCACAGAGCTGGCAGGCGTCCAGCCCATTGCACCCGGTGCCAGCAGAATTATGTTTAAACCACGTCTTCGGTTAACCCACTGCCTGGATGCAAAGGTATGCCTCGGCGCAAACAATGTCGCCAGCGTATCGTGGCAGGTTGTGTCTAGTGGCGATGCACATGGTACGACGGCCAGTGACGCGGCTTTGGAAAGCCCCGGAATTTTGCAGGGAGGAAGCAAAAACACGACGAATATGAGTGATGGAGCCAGCGTCCTTACTCAACACGGGACGTACAAAATCTCCCTGCAATTGGAGAGACCGGCCGTTGTTTTTAGTGAACTTCCGGGTGGCACAAAGGTTGACCATGGTCTGGTATCGCACATTACGCTTGCATGGCGACCTGTGTAAGTGACGTGGATTTGATGTTCTATTGCTGGGAAAGACACAAAAACATGGGACGCAAAGTTCCGGTAGCGGCCCTCTAGTTCCCGGCGAAAGTGACCGCTGCCCGCGCCGTTTTTGCTCAGACGTGACCTAGCCATAGAACCACTGTAGAAAACGGGGAAATTATGCAATTCATACTTTATTTTGAAAATCTTCTATTAATTTTACGCCGGAAGGGCACCATATGCCATATGAACATTTCCGCCAGCGTGGTTCCCGTTTTTGGACATTGACAGTGACACCACTGTCAACCCTTCCAACAGTGGCGGTCCCAGTGCACGCCTCGTGGGCAGCCGTCTACCACTCCATCTGAGCTGTTCCTGACAGGTTGCGTCGTCGCCGTGAAGGAGGTTCCTAGTCCAAGTCAATATTCTCTCCCGGCCTTTAGATTGTATCCTGAGAGGCACATTCATCAAAGGAGCTCCATCAAAGACCTTTATAGCTCTTCCCAGTTCCAATGTATCGGTAAAGCGGCTACTTAGGATGTTATCAATAACTCCTATATACTGCATTCTCCTAACATAATTCCTGGTCCCTCGAGTAGTGATGCATCTAGCTCGGTGCCTTCCAGCTCTGCCCCTTCGAGCCCCGTCCCTTCGAGCTCACCCTCGCGCTCTGCCCCTTTGAGTTCAGCACCAAGCTCTAAGAGCTCAGTCTCAGGCTCTATTTCTCATCTGCCATATAACTCTGTTTCCACATTCGTTTCTATCCCGGCGTCATCATCCACGCCCGTCTCCTCTATACCTGCCTCGCCCAGCGCTCCATCGTCCAGCTCCCCATCGTCCAGCGCTCCGTCCTTAAGTGCTCCATCTTCGAGCGCTCTATCGTCTAGCCCTGTTCCAACCTCTAGCCCTGTCCCATCAAGCTCTTCCAGCACCCCTGCATCCTCCTCAGCATCGTCGACATCATCTCCCTCTCCCAGTCCGTCGTGCTCAGGCTTGGTCAACGGCGCCTTTGTTGACGGTGTGCTGAGTCCTTGGTATCTCTCGGATCAGGTGACATCCGACTCCACGGTCATAACCGGCGGCCCGCCTGGCGGCGATGGCTATGCATTCGAGATGATTCCGTCTCAATCAGACTATGACCAGGTGTACTTGAACCAGCTGCTGCCGTCCTGTGGTAACCCGCCACCGGAGGTCACTGTTCACATCAAATTCCAGTATATGTTCAATTGTACCGGTAGATCAACCAAGATGGCGCTACGCTCTTTAACATCCTAGACACGAGTGCTGCGGCGGGTGAATGGTACACGTATGAAGGCCCCTCGACCACTGTGCAGCTGTCGTACAACCCGCTGTTCACCATGACGGTGGAGTGTACCACAGACACGGCGAGAACTGGTTCTGTCTAGATTGCAGGTATTTCCGTGTACTAAGTGGGATATTCACCGGGGGCAATTTATCTTCTTTCTGTTCGTTATAATTTGTCTATCAGCGTTTGATAGAATCGTTTTAGTTTTAATAAATATTTGTGTTTTTAAACTATGTGCCTCGCGTCTGTTGCTTTATATGACGGACGTTCAATGGCTTAAGAGGATACGTCTTATATTAATTCATTTTCTTTCCTGGGGCGCAAGAGAAACTTTTATAGTAGGAGATTTTCTTTGTGTGATCAATTTTCTTTTCGTACTGATTTGCCTTTCTCCTTTTTTCTTTTCTTCTTTTAACCTGGCAAAACATGTGATCAAATTTAAAAAAAGAAAAAAAAAAGTGATAAAAAAAGACGATTAAAAAGAGTAATCGACAACAAAAATTCACGGTCCTGATATACAGTAATTTTGATTATCAGTATTTTCCCTTAGTACTCCTTGGAGCTGAACGATTGCGTGGGTTATTTTCATCAAGATCCCGAGAACAAACAAAGCCCCTTTTTGTGGCCCATCGCGCCTTCCTCAGAATCCTTTCACAGTTCGCTTACCTCTTTCCGGGACCGCCCCACAGCGGGAAAATACTCCGCACTTGTGTCACATGACCTTGCAGCGCACCTCTATGTTTAGGAAAGGAGACATTCCCCATTTCTCTCCACACCTGACCTTGCATCCATCTCTTATTTCCCCAGACATCTCTACTCTTCTCCACTTCAGTTTCCGGGGGGCAGCACACGCAGCGCAAGAAGCACAACTGGATCATGAATGCAGATGCACCGCCAGACACACAACGCCGCCGCTCACGCATTGGCACAAGAAAGGGAAGGCGCATTTCAAGTGCAGCATGCGATCTTTGCCGCGCACGCAAATTGCAGGTATGTTTGCCCTTTGTGGTATTCCTCGGCGCTCTGATGCCCAGGGCCCGCCTTGCTCACGGACTTTGTTACGCGTAGTGCTCTTTCGAACCGAACGCTCCGGGCTGTCACCGCTGTCTCCGGGCCTCCGCGCCGTGCACTTTTGATCAACAGAGACGGCCTCGGGGGCCTCCAAATAAGTCAGTTTGATGATTGCATTGTATTTATCTTTCCTGTTGCTTATCCTCCCTAAATATTTGGGTGTGACCTACCCTGCCCTCTGCAAACCCTTCCCATTCGTTCCACTACAACTCACCGGCTCGACCATGATCTCCAACCGCTTCCTCTCAATACAACTCAATCTCACACTAGAAACAGACATGTTGCTCTCGCAAAAGCCCAGGGAAGTACACCGTCGCCGAATAGCACGGCCGCGCAGCTCGCTACAGCTACGACTTCGGCGTCGGCCCCGACGGCAAAGATCGTTCCCATGACGATCCCCTACCTCAACATCAAGATCTCGCTAGATGAGTTTTGCCCACCAACTGCATTTGCTGCGGTGATGGTTGATTTCTTCGACGAAATTTATCCAATTATGCCTCTTGTGCATCGCCCTACGTACGAAAATGCACTCAAAAACAGGCTCTACGACTCCGACCCCGAGTTTCTTCAGCTATGTGTGGCCATGGCTGCCTTTACTGTAACCACATTCCCACAACGTCTTCCGTCCTACGGCTGGGGAGGGCCGGAGCTCACAGTTGCACATATTGTCGAACTGGCATCTGTTATTGTGCGCCTCAATCGTGGCATAGATAAGCGCCGCACCATGGTGGAAGATCCTACTGTCGCAGCTGTTGTATCCCGCATGGGTTTGAGCTATTCTTGTCACCACAGCGGCGAGTTCAATAATGGCTGGTCGCTTGCCAACGAGGCCGTCCTTATGTTTCGCGAGCTTGGACTGTATCGTGCCGAGGCATATACGGGATTGACTCGTGCCGGCGCCGTGATCAGCCGACGCATGTTTTGGGTTTTGTACATGATGCAAATGTGAGTGTTCCCTATCAGGCTATGTGGTGCATGTCTTCACATCTTACTAACACCTGCAGGTACTCGTACACATCCGCCCCAGAGCCTCTCACCGTACTGCACTTTGATGCCACAAAGACCGATTGGGATGCATTACGAACAGGTGACATGGACTATGTGGGCATAGAGCCCGATATAGACGACAAAGATGAGAACGTAGATGAGTCCGCAGAAGTTGACAGAAGCAAACCGCCCGAGCCGGGTACTTATTCGCGGCGCCACCGACACAAGCACACGCTCATCATGGCCGGGTTCAATGCCATCATCGCTATGCACGTCTGTGTCAGCGAGATGCTGGTGGACCGCTTACCAAGGCCGCCGCCGTTTGCCTCCGCATCGTCATATGCACGATCGACGTCTACATCGCTTCCATCCTTTTCAGCTCTCTCCACGTTCTCAACACCGTCTCCCACCCCAGAGCAGCATTTCGTGACGTCACCACAGTATTCTGGACCAACTCACCACCCACGGCTTCCATCCATCAGTCTTTCTGTTCGCTCGCCGGCTTCAGCAACCATGGCTCCTGTTGCTGTACCCTCACCGCCCTCCACAGTCACAACAACTCTGCAGATGATTGAAACTGGCATAGCCCGTATCCGTCATGTGCTCGAGGGACTTCCTCCAGAGTTTCGTTTTCCTCATCCTTTGGACATGCCCAGCAATGACCCCGCCAATACATCTCCTCCTGATCCCTACCGGGCCATACGTGCAAATGTTCACTTGACTGGCATATTTCTGCAGAGCTTAGTCATAGAGTCATATGTTGCAAAGATGCTGCACACACGCCATGCACCACGAACATGGACAGCCTCGGGGCTCTCAGAAGACTCACCGGCGGCCTCGGAGGGTACCAACGACGCGTTTGAAGCACACCTTCGATGGAACGATCGTTTCGAGATTTGGAAGCTGCGTGAAGGCATAGCAAAGCAATTGCAGCACCTACTGCAAAGCTTCCCCATGTCTGTTTTCGAGATCACTGGCGTTGCCATGACTGTGAAAATCAGACGTGTTGCTGCAACGCTTCTGGAGCACAGTGACCCGACTGCACCATCGGAAGAGGCAGGCGAGGCTGAGCGGCGAAGAAAGGGCTATCTGGATTATTTTGTCCGCGTTTTGACTGAACTAGATCACAGTCCAACAGCAAGTTTTGGCTTTGTCAAGAGCAGAAGTTAAAATATAACAATGGTTGGATAAGACATTTTACTTCAAGTCAGTATCTGGGTCAGTTCCCGCACATACCACGATGTGAAGATTATTTGCCGGCGAACAACGGATCTCATTCTATACCTATGTCATCTGTCTAGAACAAAAGTGATCCCCACCATCGCAATGTTAATTTAATGGAACTCGTTCTTCTCAGCATTGATGTCGTTCTCGAGGAAAATGTTGGTCTGGTTGGTCATCTTCGGCGTCGGATCCTCGCAGAGGAGACAAGGACAATACCAAACGAACCAAACCCAAGCGAGCACAGAGCCAGCATTTTCATACCGTATGCATATCTTTCAAGGAAGGCAGTGCTGGCGGCAGCAATCGTGGCAGGGTTGATGCCAGGGGCGGCAGCAATGGCATCTGCACCAAGTGACAGGGCGGCCAGGAGTTGCTTGGCAGCTGCCTGTGTCAAACCATTGTCCATACCAGCCTTGACGACAATATCCAGAGCCTTCTTGGTCTGTGAATTAGTCAATACACTCGTGTAGATGGTGACAGCCAAACTGCCGCCGCCGAAGCGGGCCACGCCAGCAAGACCTCCAGATGCACCCAGGTTCAGCTGCTCGACACCAAATTGGACAAATATGACAGCCTCATACCGAGCCCAGCCAAAAGCGAGCTGCATGAGGAAGATGAAAGCCAGCATCAACTTCTTGTTGTAGGGTGTTACAAGTGCCATGAGTCCACCGAAGATGACCGCAAGTGTGTATGAGATGATGAGTGTCAACTTCCAGTGCTTGATGTGGTGGCCGGTAAGGGAAAAGAGAAGGGCACCACCGACGAGGCCGAGGTTCGCAGGGAGGGTCAAGATGCGGGTGTCGTTGATACTGGCGCCGGGGGCGACGTAGAACATAGCGATCATCGTCTGGAAAAATGATTTGTTAGATACCAAATCAACATACAGAACAAATATGCGGTCTGATCAGCAAACGTACCGGCCACATAATGTTGGCAGCGTAGTAATACATCGTGATGATAGCGCCAAAGATAAAAGGCACCGTGAAAGTCCGACCCCAGTGGTGCGAGAAAATGGCGTGCGGGCATAGTTTGGAAGGGACCGAAGAGACATTCTCCCCGACGTCAAAGAAAATCAAGAAGACAATACCGGAGACGAGAGGACCGAAAACCAAGGCCGAGTTGGCGGGCAGATAAGTTGTGTAGACAATGCCCATCAGGGTCAAAAGCACACCGCCCTTCACGAGAACCTTTGCCGACGTAGTCAAGGCCATGCAGAGCCTCCTTCCAAGGGACACCACGTGGGCGCCTAGGGGGCACGTAAAGGAAGAAGACGGCGAGGAATGTAAGAACAATAGCACCAAACTGCCCATAGTAGATATAGGTCCAGTTGCGGGACGTGGGGTCTTTGATGGCATAGTTTTCGACAATTGGCGCGCAGATAAGGATGGGGAACCGTACGCCGTCAGACAGGACAATGCCGATATGGCGGTATTTGTTGGGAAGTAGTTCTGGAACAGAAATGAGGCCTAGCTGGCTCATTCCAGATGCAAAGCCCAGAATGGCCATTCCGGCAATGAATTGGTGGTACTTGTGGGAAGTGGCGCAAAGAATAGAACCAAGAGCGGACAGGACATTGCCAACGAGGATGACAATGCGGCGGCCGAAAAGATCACTGTTCGTGCCCGAGAGGAGAAAACCAAGGGCGCAGCCTAGTCAAATACAGAGTCATTAATGAATTGACACACTCAAGATAAAGTGAAAATAAACCTCAGGCAGAACTTACCAGTTGTGAAGGACGAAAGATACCAGGACGAGGACATGGGGTTGTTGAATTAGGCGGCAATGGTGGCGATCATGGGCGAGGTTGTAGGCACCGGCCAGAAGGATACTCCAACAGACGAGGCAAGGACGAAGACCACGATCCATGTCTTCCATGTGGTGTTTCAGTGTGGTCCGTGTCCGGGCCGTCGAGATGTTCCACGTCGACGGGAACATCGCTGCCCGGCTTCTCAGCGACAATGTCGCTCATGATGAGTGATTTTTATCAGGATAAAGTTCGATAATTGGGAAGTGAGTGTTGGGTCTCGGTTAGCCATGATGATCACTGCCACGTCTATGAGGAGGGGATGGCACGTCTTATATGTTTTCTTTGTACACAGCACAGAACACGCATTTGGAAAAATATGAAGCAATAACGAGCCCTGTATCGTTGTCTTGGTGGACACAGAACACAGTAGCCGACAATCATCCAATACACACTGTATATACACAAACACCTTTTATATCTACCAAGTTACAGAGAGTGTGGTGATTGTATTCTTCAACGTGAATCTTTTCACGTGGCCAGGCCAGGCGACATAAGCCCCAAAGGTTAAGTGCCTTTGGCAGCCCATGCATACTTACAAGCCCCTTCTGTCAGATAAACTGATGTGTTGATTGTGTGTGGAAAGTCTCTGGAAAGTGGGAAGTACCAAAAACCCCCAAAAATGCCCTATAAATGCTGTGAGGGATTCCCCCGCCAATTCCTGCATGGATTCCTCAGGCCACAATATCTCCAGTCCCCTGCTCCTATTTGACACCTTCCGCTTCCCCAGGAATTGGTCAGTCCTGAACCACCATAAAGTTCGGATGGCCAAGCCCTATGTGTCCCTAGCGAGGCAGGGCACGTTAGCTGGATAATCTCAACCGGGTCCTTGGACACGGACCCGCCGCTACCACAACGCTAGCATAAAAAATGGAAACAAAGAATACTCCGCTAAATTGGTCTTCTGTGCAGGTCACTTGCTGTAGTAGTTACTCGTCTTCCGCACTTTCATCGCAGTATCTCACTCTTCCAAAACGGGATTAACTTCAGCCCAGGTGGTTGGTCACCGGTAGCCACCACTCGGAGTATCCCTTTTCACCCTTTCCTTCCATTCCAGCGAGGCGTCTCGTGGAGAGCGACAAGCCCCAAGAAAACGTTGCTTTTCAGTCATGGTATTTGTTCTGCATACTGTCTTGTAAGGAGAAACGAGGAGTGACAAACGGACACTAATTTGTGTAGCGCGTTCGATTTCAAAAAAAATCCCCCCAAAAAAAGAAAAAGACGGACGTCCAGTTTCGCAGTAAATTCGGAGTAACTTTTTCATCGTGGCTTCGATGCTCCCTGTTCGGACACGCGGCCTGATTGCTGGCAAGCATCAAGATCTTACCTTACTTTGTTACAAAACAAGGCTCAAGAATAACGACATAGGTGAGACTTGTGATGGCCCGAGACTCTATTAAGATTTAAAGACCAAATGGCGAACATAGAAACAAGCATACGACGTATCGCCTGGGCATATGATGCATACGATGACGCTCCATGGACAGTTTGAGAGACATGTCATGAACTATAGTGGAAAGAGAAGATGTTCTCATATTTCACACTCCGGAAACGAATGGTATGTTCAAAGTATGGATACTTATGGCAGGAGCTCAGTTGCTAAAAAATTTCAAATAGTGCAGTCCTGTTCTGTGTCGTTTCTCTCATACCATTACCTCCAGGACGAGAAAGTCCAAATCGTTCTAAGCTTTCGGTTTTCGCCTCCCTAGAATGTTAAACTATTGTGATAAGGCACATCCATCAATGTCTCGAAATCACTCGTTCTCGTGGCAAATATGTCCAACGCTCAGAATCTGCATTCAAGGATAACAGTAGACATATACTAGATGCGTCCAGGATTATTCCATGCATTACTTTGCAAAATTATGTGTAACGACAACACTCCCTCATTGTCCATAATCATCAACCAGCAGATCATGTAAAATATATTCTCTTCTTTCATCTATGGGACTCCTTGGTTCTGCACTGTCGTGATGTCTTGCCAGAAAGTGGCTCAAGCAGGGCGTAACATCTATTGTTCTCGGGTGAAAAAAAAAATTTCAGCAGTATACCGATATAGATCAGCAAATCATTATTTCCACCAACATGTAACAGAATGTTGCTCCATCTCATCCGATACAAAATTTCAAAGTAACAGCATATATCGGCTTGTGAGGAAACGTTCTGTAGTCTATTGCTTTAGATCTAAAACTGTATAATTACCACTTGCCATCCAGAACCTGCGAGTTTGTACTGGCGCTTATGGGATCTTATGGAACCATTCGCCCTTTCCGTGTGTCTTGGCAATCTTGTAAACGGGGTGTAGAACCGTCTCGGCGTTGTCATGGACCTTCTTCGTCCACTCCGTATCTGTTAGAGACTTGAGTGCAGCCAGGTCGATATCCTCACTGCTAAATTCGTGCAGGGCCAACCAGGTCGGTGGGTTCGGCTGCGGCTCGTTAGAAGTCACAGGGAGGCCCTTGAGGGCACGCGACTGGGCATTGGACCGGGAGAAAACCAGCTTAAAGCGTGTTGTGCGAACGTAGCCGGGAGCTGTAGCAAGCTGGTCGAGGTGCTGTATAAAGTTAACACGCGGTCTTATACTGGTAAACAAGAAGTGGCCCGTCGTCAACTTACCTCCTTCCGGTACCACGCATCAAAGTCCTCGGCCGAGTAGCCCTCCTTGGGCTCGTATTGGGCGGAAAGGAGGGTCTTTGTGTGACCGGGTCCCTTGTTCGTCGGGTCGTAGACTTGCTCCAAGCGGTAGTAGCGAACGTTGTTGTCGGCCAAATCGTAGCAAAGCTTCGTGCCGGGCAGGAGGTCGCTGTAGACACGAATCTTGCGGAATTCTTCGCCCTGCGTGAATGCAATGTCCCGCATCTCGTACATGGCAAGGTATGGCCATTCGGCGCCCTCTCTCTTGTAGCGGAAAGCCGAGTTGACGCCACTGGTTTCGATGATCTCGGCAATATGGTCGTTGTCGTACCAGTTCATGTAGGTGGCCTCGTCCATGATATCAGGCCGTGAGATGCGCGCCTCGACATAGAGAATACCCGGGCCTTTGATTTCAGCCATGTTGTTTCTGGAGAATGTGTTAAAATGACGATGGGGTGGGATGGGATGGGACAATAATGTTAATGCCTTGGCCGAAATTCCTGGTGATCTCTGCAGACAGTGCTGTTTGGATATAAATGAACTTTGAATAAGATAGAAGAGGGTACAGAGTCAGATGTACTTTCTCCAAGTTTTACCCCTCTCGTCAAACAAGTCGCGATTGCATCGAGGTGCGCTTCTTTCCGTTGATTTGGATCTAGCTTATCCATTACACGAACGGGTATACTTATGCGCTAACACCCCCATGACGCCTTCAGTGGGTTGGTCTCTCTGCGGGGTTGTACTAGCTGACAGCGGGGATGCCCCAGACTACGATGGCCTAGTGGCAGCAGTTTGTAGTTGATCTTGACGAACTTGACCATCGGCTGTGATTCTCCAGACACGCATAGTGTAGCGATGAGATGATAAATAAAGCTGTCGATGTAGTTGGTACAGAACAAATTTGGTCGCTCATATAGCAATCACAACAAGCTCTGCATTAACGAATCTTGATAGCAAGATCAAGATAAGACACACTCACGAAACCAGCAACATGTCTGACAGCGGTCCGGCGGTCAACGGCCCGCATCCGACGCCCGAGAAATATCTCAAAGTCTCGCTCTACTTGCGCAAACTCCCCAACATAAGTGACGATTATTTCCATGGCTATTGGCGGAACAACCACCTGGTCCCAGTTTTTGCCAATGAGACCTTTATGAGCAAAGTCCGCAAGTACAAGCAGGTAAGTTTTCCTTGTATGTCAGTATTTGATTCGGTAACACAATCAGTAGCTTATAATAAGCAGCATCATATCACTCCCGATCTGCGGGAACAAGCCCAGGCTTTGGGAATTCCCGTGCTGGACTACGACGGTATCGCCGAGGTTTGGGTGGACAGCGTTGAGGACTGGAAGCAAATTGTGACAGACACAGACTTCGTCAAGGCCGTGGCCGAGGATGAGAAGAATTTTATTCTGTATCCCATTAATGTCATATTTGGCTGGGATAACTTAATCATTGACAAAGAGGCTGGTATCAACAACGGTCCCAAATAAAGTAGCTACGGAACTAGAGTCGCGTCTCAACAAAGCATACCCCGCCACCGATAAACTATTCATAGTGAGAGAAAGCCAACTAAATCTGTACAGTGCCCTTTTGTGGATTGTCGGAGTATTACCGGGTGTGACGGCGATAAAACGGAATATTATATCCCAGCGAAAATCCACAGCGAGCTTCTCCGCTTACAAAGACGCTACAAACGTGGAGTGTGGAGTATTACGAGGGTTGCATGAGAGAGAACATGACTGCATGCCGTATAAATAGCCAAACCAGTTGATATCGGTTCGCTTTGTTCGGAGACCTTATTATTCTGCAACTAACGCTCTACACACATTTTGAAAATAGATTCTAGCGTTGCCCAGACCACGGACCTCCCAGTCATGGCCACCACTATGAAAGCAGTCCAGTGGGACCCGGTAAGATCCCTCATCAGGCAATTGTACAACGTACTTCCCCCATGCTAACAGTGACCAGGTCCAGCAGAAGGTCGTGGTCAATATGGTTCCGAAGCCGTCTCCTGGCCCAGGCGAATTTCTAATCAAACTGGCATCGGCGAGTTTATGCCACTCGGATCTCATGTCCATTGCCATCCCAGACCGCAAGGAACCCGTCACCCTTGGCCACGAAGGTGCCGGCTATATCGAGTCCATTGGCTTGGCGGCTGATGGCAAGGGCTTCAAGATCGGCGATGCAGTGGGTTTCCTTTACGTGCAAGGCGGCTGCTTCGAGTGCAAGGGATGCCTCATTCACAACAACCACTGTATTCACAACCCCGGGCAGACCAACGGCTTCACTATCCCCGGTTTCTTCGCCGAATACAATGTGGTTGACTGGCAAAATTGTATTGTGCTTCCGCCTGCCATTGACGTGAAGACGGCGTCGCCCATCTTCTGTGCTGGCATCACGTCTTTCCACTGCATCGACTCTTGCGAGCTCAAGCCCAACGACTGGATTGCCATCATTGGCTGTGGCGGTCTGGGACAACTCGCCATTCAATATGCGAAAGCCATGGGGGCACGCGTGATTGGACTCGACATCAACAACGATACACTGGCCAATGCCAAGGCACAGGGTGCTGATTACGTCTTTAACTCTCGCAGCAACGCTGCCTACAAGGATGAGATCATCAAGCTTACGGAAGGAGGCGCTCAATCCGTCGCTGTCTTCAGTGCGGCCGAGGCCGCATACAATTCGGCTGTCCCACTGGTCGAGATCGGCGGCATCATCATGGTTGTTGGCCTTCCCAGCAATGGTGTCCGCTTCAATGCCCTGGACATTGTCACTGGGAGATACCGTGTCAAGGGCGACAGCACTGGCACGCCGCAGCGGATGCCCAAGGCCATCGATTTTATCGTGAAGCACAACATTACGGCCGAGATGGAGCTGCATGACTCGCTAGATGATGTGCCGGAAATGATTGAGCGGATGAAGGCGGGGAAAAGCACAAAGAAAATGGTTGTTTGCCTTTAAATATGAGTAGTTATGTAGAAAATTGAGGATCGCAGCATAGCGGGGCGTTGAAAATAGAGATGAAATACGATTGTCACTGTTGTATATCGAATATTATCTTCTGAGCATTCTGATGTTCATCTTTTTATACACAAAGTATTCTATGCTTGATTTACCATAGAATGTATAGCTATTAAAAGCTACCTGTTCCAAATATTCTACGTCCGGTTGGCCATGATCCGCTCAAAGCTGGCTGTGATCAGCTCAACGACATTGCCCCAGGGGTCCGCAATATATGCAGCCTTGTGGCCGTAGACAGGCACAGTGTTTCCAATTTTACGGCCGCCGTTGGCGACCACCTTCTCCAGTGTAGACTCCAGATCGGGTGTCGTGACGGCAATATGGAAGAAGCCTCCGCGGAAGTAGTTCTTTTCAAAGTTTGCCTGCTGTTCGATCTCCATTTTGGGACTGGCGAATTCGAATAGCTCAAAGCCCACACCGTTTCCAGCGCTCAGGTAGGCCATGCGCACCTTCTGCAGCGACTCGGGGTAGATCTGGAAGATGGCGGCCTCGGGGTTTGTGGCGCGGTCCGTGGCGGAGCGGGCGCGAAGCTCGTGGAAGCCCAGAATGTTGGTGTACCAATCGGTGGCCTTGTCTAGGTCGGGGACTGAAACACCGACGTGGTTGAGCGGATAGCTGCCGTGGTGCTATTGCTGTCAGTACGCTACTGCGAGAAACCTTGATGGTTTTGCCTTGAGAACATACCTCGGCTTGTCCTGTGTAAGGTCTGCACATTGTGATGATTTTTCTGTTTGTGTCGGGTAAGAAAGCTAGGATGCTGTCAGCAGCTCGTTCGTGAACAAGGGCGTTTGGCACAACGGCTTCGAGGCTGCATGTACCACTTACACGTCAGCTTCTGTGTCTCAGGTGGCAATGGTTGTGCAGTTTTGTTATTGTTTTTTTTTTCCCTTGAGAATAAATCAAGGCACGAATTCAGTTTTTATTTTGCATTCATGGACAAAGTCGCCCCTCCGGAAAACCGAATGGCACGACTAACACAGAGCTCTTAGCTCGCCTTCCACGGAAATGTACAGCCCCTCTGACAAGGCAAGCGTGCAACTCCGCACAAACTCCGCACCTTCTTCCGTTTCCGCCTTATTTCTCTTTTCTGTAAAGAGTTACACGACAGTACGCCGAAGGTACGCTTGTGGCTTTGGAGATCATGGGTACTTTTTCAAGGGCGGGGTTCTGATTGACTTAGATCGAGTATCGAGAAAAAATAGAACCCATGTTCAAAGTCACGATGCGGGGGACGTCATCGCAACAAGCATCGTCTCCACAACTCTCTGCCACAGCAGAGCTTACCCCTTCGAGGCTGGGCTTGCCGCGCCGTTCAATTAGGGCTCGGGGCCGAACACAAGAACGCCGTAATGGACAGTAACCCAAGAAAAAGGGATACAATAAACACTACAGGGAGGAGTTCAAGAAGAGGCGCATTTCACTCCAGGATGGTTTTTCTCGTTCCTCTAAACAAATTTGACGGATTTGACGGATCGGACGGCCAGACTAACAACTCATTGTTTTCGCATCACCCTATTCCGGGTGTGATGTATCGGGCGCGCAACAATTGATTCTTTTGCCTTGCCGTCTCCTTTTGTTCTAGCTCCAACACGCTGACATTTTTACCGCCTATCATTATCGCCCGTCGACTACAGATACGTCGCCCAAACGGCCTCGCTCAGATAGAACAGACCATCCATTGGTCCCTTAGGTTTCTGTCCAACAGCCGTACTGCAACCATCACATCAACATGTTAAACGTTCCCCTACGCAAACTTGGTGCCAATGGGCCCCTCGTTCCGAGTCTGGGTTTTGGGTGCATGGGCTTGAGCTCTTCATATGGTCCAGTTGGCAGTGACAACGATCGGTTCAAGGTGCTGGACAAGGCTCACGAGCTGGGTTCCCGTTTCTGGGATACCTCCGATGTTTGTACGTACTTCTTCTGTCCCTGAGTAGCTTGCTCTCTTTCTTTTTGTGTGAAACAGAGTTTGTAACAATGCAGAACTAACTTTCCCAGACGGCGACAGTGAGGACCTATTGGGAAAATGGTTCAAGTACTCTGGCAAGCGGTCGGATATCTTCCTCTGTACTAAATTCGGCGTCAAGGTTACAGACAAGGTGTACTCCATGCTCAGCGATCCTGAATATGTCAGGGAAGCATGCGAGAGGAGCCTTCGCCGTCTCGGCGTTGATAAAATCGACCTATACTACTGCCATCGCGTCGACCTCAAGACGCCCATTGAGAAAACCATGGAGGCATTGGTCCAGCTGAAAAAGTATGTAATCATATTCATATACTCCCAGCCCAACTCCGTCGTACTAAATCCAACAGTGAAGGGAAGATTGGCCACATCGGCCTGAGTGAAGTGTCGGCCACTACCGTCCGCCGCGCACATAAAGTGCATCCAATTGCAGCCCTCCAGCTGGAGTACTCTCCCTTCTCGCTGGAAATTGAGCTTCCTGACAACAACCTTTTGGCTACATGCCATGAACTTGGCATTGCCGTCGTTGCATACAGCCCGCTGGGTCGTGGATTCTTGACCGGGCAGCTCAAGTCGCCGGATGATTTTGCCGATGGTGACTTTCGCAAGACGGCACCCAAGTACAGCAAGAAGAACTGGGGCAAGAACATGGAGCTTGTTGACCTGCTTGTTTCCATTGCCAAAGACAAAGGCTGCACGCCGGGTCAGCTAGCATTGGCCTGGGTCCTCAAGCAGGGCGATGATGTTTTGGCCATCCCGTATGTTCCTCTCCTCCGACTGGCACGTTCGACTGACACACATATTCTAATGACTAACAATTAAATCAGAGGTACGAAAAACATCAAGTATTTGGAGGAGAATATAGGCTCGCTCAGAGTAGCGCTCACTGATGTAGAGGTGAGAACCATTCGTGATCAGGTTGAAAAGATTGAACTTCATGGTGAGCGCTATGTTGGCTTCCTCGAGCACTACTCTTTTGGAGAGACTCCTCCACTTGATGCATAGACAGCAGGGATGATTTGGGCAGTTTCATCTCCATAGATTACAATCAATCTGTTTTCTTGTCTTCTTGGATTTTTAAGACGACATTTCATGCGTTATTGGACTGGTTCACTTATTATCCACGTTATCTTTTAACCCCTCGAAGAAATAATGCACGTGTTTATTTGTGCTATAATGAAAATAAACTTAATTTGATTTTCAAATACGGGGCTCTACGTCTATCGACAAAAGAAAGGGGGGAAATACCCCTAAATCGTTCCCTTCTCCAAAAACTCAATGGGAATCTCCACCAGTTTGCACCGAAGATATTCAGCCACGAGCTTTCCAAGGACATCGTAACTGCTAGATGAGTTCACGCCACGATCGAGGTGGTCTCTCAACAAGAAGTGCACCGCACGAACGCCGGAAATCTCGAAGCGGTCGACGGCACCGCCGTTGTATTCCTTATCGAGAAGATTTTGTAGCTCCTTGATAGTCAAGAATGACCGCAGCCAGTCCCATTCCTCTGCGTCGCGCGCCCAGAAGCCGACGTTACAGTCAGAGCTCTTGTCACCAGAACGTGCGTGAACAATAGCACCCAGAGGCGCCAGTTTCGTCGAGCCCCAGCTTGTCAACGCCACTGGAGCCTCTGTCTCGTAGCTGGTCTGGCGGCGCGGGTACTCCTGGACGGTTGTTGGTGCACTGATAGGAACACATAGGCCGTCGTGAGTCCAAACAGTATGATCAATCTCACTTTGAGGAAATAGGGACACCCAGTACTCAAAGAATGGCTTTCCAACGGCCTGACGCATATCTGTTCCGGGGGTACCGCCTGGGTAGCCCTGCAGGCAGTTCTCAATGCAGAACTTGGCAAATGTTGGGTGATCTGGAGATATTCCCCTGTTCTTACCAGCCGAAACCATGTCAGGGTTGCGCGTCTGTGCAAATATGCGTAGTTCGACAGTGGCCTCGCTCAGTGAGCGTGGCTGTGCAGCCACACTGCCGGTCACATTGAAGCTCAGCGTGGTGAACTCTTTGCGATATTCTCCCATGGAGGCAACGGTCTGTGCTTCGACCATTTGGACCTTTTCTTGGATATCAAGGCCAGTCAAGAAGTAGTGAAACTCCGCTTGCCAGCCACCATGGGCCGTGATGCCTACCTTTGTCGTCGGCGGCGGCGGAAGACCCTGCACACCCTCGATGCGCACACGATCAGCCGCCTCTTGGACAAGGTGAATCTTGTCGATGCGTGCCGTGACATCAGAGTTGTAGTACAATGGTCCCTGGATCTCGTACAGGAGTTGTGCAGTCACTGTGTCCGTTGTGACCAGACCGCCTGTGTTTTGCTCCTTGGTTATTACTACCTGGCCATTGGCAGCAATCTCGGCTATGGGGAAACCAAGGTTCGTAAAGTCATTTCCAGACTGGAGTAGCTCCTTCTTAAATCCAGTGTATGCGCCACCAGTAATGTCTACTTTATTAGCACGTTTTTTTTTTGGCAAGCCAGTTGTTGTCTTCTGATGCTGATGCTTACAGGAACTGCATTCGATAAGATGGCCAGCGACGAGGGCATTGGCCAGCTTCGTAAAGTCCTCTCGTGCCCAGTTGTGCCACCACATGGCAGCACCAATGACTGGAGAGGCGTCCGAGACACGGCCACAGATGACAATGTCGGCTCCTTGACGAAGTGCCTCTGCGATGCCAGCACCACCCAAGTATGCCTGGGCAAAGATAGGCTCTGCACCCCACTCTTCAATGGGAGCATCAGCAGGCAGTGACAAAAATTTCTCGCCATTTTGAAGCAGTCTTTTAAACTGCTCGGTGACATTGTCGCCTGTCACCCATGACACCTTTAGATTAGTGCTTTTGTCCCTGCAAAGCTGTTGGATTCGCTTGGCCATGGCCTCTGCATCACAGGCACCGGCGTTGACAGCCACCTTTTGCCCGTGCTTGGCAATGATACGAATACCGGGCGACAACATTGTGATGAATGACTGCTCATAAGCCTCGGTCGCTATTCCAGCTTTGGTGCCGTCCAGCTTCTGTGAACCACGAAGAGTCATGCTGACCTCGCTGATCCAGTCTCCGAAGATGACATCAATGGTGGGATCCTTTGAGAAGTCTTCAATGGCCCGGAACCGGTCAAAGACGCCGCCGGGCACGCCGGCAACCCGGATCGGACGCTTGTTAGAAGTTGCCATGATGATGTGCTTGCAGTGCGAAGGTTGAAAGAGATAAAATAACAGTGATAGGTTTGGTATGATGAGTATGAAAACCAGATAAATTATCAAGACTCGAATGTAAAAGTGTTTTGATATTGCATCATTTTCTCACGGATCTTGGTATTAAAAGCTTGACGCATGAGATATCGGATGCCAGCGATGGTTTACTGGGAGACGCAATAATCAAACGGATAATACAACCCAGGACATGCACATTTCGAGACCAGCGAGCTAGAAATTCATTAAGACAACGGCAACACACATTGCCCAATAATTTACTCCGACAAGGACAACAATACGAGTACCGCATAAGATACAGGATACATCCCCTGTTTCTTAGTCCTGCTAAATCGCCATGAATGTCTCCAGTCCCGCCGACTCACATGGCCACGCCAGGCAGCCTTTGTGAGTGGGGGTTGGTGGCTCCATCAAGCAAGACTCCGGACCAAAAAGTGGATATCACCCCCGCATTCCAACTCCAACATTTAGGAGGATAAGTGCTCGCAGCATGCGAGTAAACAAAGACAAGAGAGCTTGGGAAACGATTTTCCGTTGGTAGATCGGACGCTGTAACAGCGGCAGCGACGTTTAGAGCCAAGCCCCACGTTCATTCTACATCCACAAAGGGGAGGGGAGGGGGTACCCCTAGAGCAAACGTACGGTACATTACTCGTACAAGTTGATGTAAGATAGCAGAGGACTCTGTTCTCCGTGACGGTGAACGTTGTTTTTTGTGGGACCACTGCACAAAGAGGTGCCTATACACTCCGTATGCCTTGTTGCGGCCAATAGTTTTTTATCTGTATCTCATCCAAAAAAAAACTTGTTCGGACAAGAAACAGAGCAACAGCTCACAACACACGGCTTGTACACAGCAACAATGGCAGTATTACAGTTTGCCACGAGCAACCCGGCCGGGCTGAGTATCACCAGCATCGTTGCTTTGGCTGCAATCTTGACGGTATGCCACGCATATCGAGAATTGGCTTTTATTAACACACACTAACATTGAACTCTCAGGGCGCCATTTACACCCTCTGGAAGGGCATCTACAACCTCTATTTCCACCCTCTGGCACGGTTTCCCGGACCGTTCCTTGCCCGCGCCTCACCTGTACGTTTGCTGCATCTCAGATCTCCAACGCGAATTTCACAGCCACAAATTGATCCCAATCTCTCTCACACAGTACCCCAATGTCTTTAATCTAATTCGAGGCCGTATCCCCTTCTGGATCAAGGCTTGCCATGACCAATATGGTCCGATTGTCCGCGTTTCACCAAATGAGCTGTCGTTTGATAATGAGGCAGCATGGAAAGATATCTACGGCAGCCGACCTGGCCACCTTAATTTCCACAAAGACCCTGTCCATGTCGGCAGTATCGAGTCAGTGCCCGGCGTGTCGACCATCACAATGGCCAATGACTCAGACCATGCCCGCCAGCGCCGCGCTCTCTCACACGCGTTCTCAACAAAGGCCCTTATGGAACAGGAGCATATCATCCGCTCATACATTGACATGTTCTCAGATAAGATGAAGGACTTTGCCCGGTCAGGTACGCCAGTGGACCTGGTATCATGGCTGGCGTACTGCACGTTTGACGTCATTGGCGATATGGCTCTCGGCGAGCCCTTTGGCTGCATGGACAACGAGGACTTTCGCTTCTGGGTTCCTCTAATCAGTGCATCTATCAAGGCTGGCGCTTTTGAGCAGGCTACACGCCGAATTGCTCAGACTGGCGGCACTACCCAGAAGCTCCTCCTGAAGTTGATTCCCGACCGCATCCGTGTTACCAGACGGCAGCATCTCCAGTACAGCAAGGAGAAAATCCTAAAGCGCATGGAACAGACTCAGTCAGACCACAAAGACTTCCTCTACTACCTCATCAAGCAACTTGAGAACGGATCCATCGGCAAGGATGAAGTCATTGTCAACGGTGCCCTCATGATGTGAGTTATTCTATCCAAATCTGTGTCAGTCCACCTCTAACAGCAATAGTATCGCCGGTACTGAGACAACTGCTGGATTCTTGGCCGGTCTTTTCAACCATCTGATGCGCGACAAGCGCGTTCTCGATACTCTTGTACGTGAGATTCGCGACAACTTTGAGTCCGATAAGGACCTCAGCTTTGAGCGTCTGCGTCAGCTACCGTACCTCATGGCCGTCATTGACGAGGGTCTGCGCATTTTCCCTAGTGCTCCTATTGGCTTTGCACGGACGGTCCCAGTTGGTGGTGACACTGTCGATGGTGTATTCATTCCTGGCGGAACCACGGTCTCTGTTCCCATGTGGGGTGCCACACACAGCGAACGCAATTTCAAAGACCCGTACAAGTTTTTGCCAGAGCGTTGGTTGAACAAGGAGGTTAACACCGACAAATTCGGTGCTTCAAATCCTTTCTCCCTTGGTCCGCGTGGCTGCATTGGCCGCAACTTGTCCATGATGGAGATGTGCTTGATTATTGGCAAGCTACTCTGGAACAACGGCATCTCCATGGCCGGTCGGCAGGATGCTTGGGATCCTGCTCGAGACTACCCGGGGCTGCACGTCTACAACAACTGGATGAAACCTGGTTTGTATGCCAAGCTAACCCCTCGGAAGCAGTAGCTTACTACGGTGATGCTGCTCTGAATTACACAGGAACGGAGTGAGAATATGAGGGTGTTTTTCAGAGACGAATGTAGCTGGGAGTTGAAGAATAGCTCTTAGATTGTCCTGTTTCTACTTATTCTTTTTATTTCTGCTTTAAAGAAGTACTGTCACAATCGAATATGAGTCTACTGTGCTTCTGTTGCCAGTGGCGTTTCTGTGCCCTGCCTTGACTTCTTTTTTTTCTTCACTTGTATTTTACACCGCCCGCAGTTACTACATTGTCTTTGCTCTTCGCTAAGACCGATAAATGCAGTTGCAGGATTTCTCAAGATACATTAAGTAGCTAAAAGGTTACCGAAAATTAAATAGATACCGAGTATATACAAATTGAGTTCTTGTCATTCTTATGTACATTCGACTTCTACCTCCATCTGTATCTCCTCAGATTCCTCTTTTCCACTCTCACTTAACCCTCGTGGTCGTATGCAGCAAGGATGCGGTCGAAATACTCCTTCTGCATCTGCTTAAGCTCTGGGTGCGTAGCCACAAACTCCTTGTTGTCGATGATGCCCTGCACGGTCATACGGCCGACATCAGCAGCCGGGATACGACGAGCCGCACGCTTCTCAGCAATAAAAGGCTGCGACTTTCCGTATTTTTCGGGACGCGAGCGCTCGCACTTCATAATGTTGGTAGTCGTTGCGGCAACAATAATACTAGTGACACCAACGTTGTGCTCCAGCGCTTCGAGGCGAAGAGCGGCACCGAGGGCCATGACGCCAGACTTTGCTGCCGTGTAGGGTCCGTGGTGGGCAAACCATGTCGGGTTCATGCCGGCTTGCGAACCGACAAGCACAATGTGGCCCGACTTGCGCGCAACCATCTCCGGGTACCATGTCTGAATGCAATAGGATGGGCCGTAGAGACACACACCGAACACCCAGTCCCAGTCCTCCGGGCGGTGGTTGACATACGGTCCCCCAGTCGTAACGCCCGAACTGCAGACGACAATATCAACCTCGCCGAACTTCTCGGTGGCCTTGTCGTGCAGGTTTTGCACGTCGGCACGGTTGGACACGTCGCAAACGACTGTGAGAACCACAGCACCGGCCTCACGCAGCTCCTTGGCACCCTCTTCGAGACGCTCTGCGTTGGTCGATGCAATAACCAGCTTGGCGTCGCCGGCTTTGGCCAGCTCGTGGGCGATGGCCAAGCCAATACCCGTGCCACCGCCAGTAATGACAGAAACCTTGCCCTTGAGGTCCTTCATAGTGATGGGTTGTGGTGAGGAATTTGGGTGATTATTGTTGGATAAAGGGGTGTTGCAATTGTCCTGAACTTGTGTAGAAATGGTGACTAGGTGGTGAATTAGCCGATGGATTGGTTTAATTATTATTGTTAAAAAAACGTGCCGAAACGCCGTGTGTTATACAAAAGCTGAACTTTGCGTATCGCGATACCTTCTTGCCTTGGACTTGATTGCTTCTCCAATTATGTTATGTCCCACTTCCCCAATACTTGCAGAGCCATGCCCGCCGTGTATTTAGTGGGATGAAGTTATCCGCCGAGCCAACAATGCGGAGGAGACTGATTACGAAAGCTCGAGTTTGTTTTCCATCCACAAGTGTTTGTAATCTAGCGCCCTTCCGGATGATGCACAGGCGTTGCAGGCGTGGAAAAAGCCGCCTAGCACAGTGGAGGTGTAAGTCGTCCATTCGTCAAACTTAACACAATCAAGCAAGTTGCTGTCCAGCTTGGAAATAAAGAGAATACATCACAGGCTAACGTCCTCATCACGACTGTGTCATGAGAAAAACAGAAACAGTCACATTACAAATGACACAAAAGTAATCGAAAAAGGCAAAGAAAAATCTAACTCAATCTCAACTATCTCTCAACGATCTCTTGTCTACCAGTCCTCGAACAATTGCATTCCCGTTCCACAATGTCTGCAGTTACGGCTTCCGACCTCTCCAATGTAAAGGACATGGTGTTTGTGGTGACCGGCGGCGGCACGGGCATCGGTGAGATGATGGCGCATGCACTGGACGTCAATGGTGCCAAGAAGGTGTTCATTCTGGGCCGCCGCCAAGACAAGCTTGACGCTGTCGCAGCCGCCGCTGCCAACAAGTCCATCGTCGCCGTGGCCTGTGATGTCTCCTCGCAAGACGACTTGGGCCGTGCTGTTGACCACATTGCGACACGAACGCCTTTTGTCAACGTTGTTCTTGCCAACCACGGCGCTACGGGCCCTACTATCGACAACATGCCGCGCGACCATCAATTGTCGGCGGCTGAGGTGCGCGAGTTCTTCTGGAAAACACCAATGGCTGATTTCACCGATACATATGCTGTCAACTGCAGCTCGGTCTTCTACTGCTACATGGGCTTCCTCAACCTGTTGGCTGCGGGCAACACACTGGACGAGTCACCAACCAAGGCATTGGGCATCGACAGCCAGTTTATCGTCACTAGTAGCATTGGCGGGTTCTCGCGTATTCCTGGCATGGGCTACGCCTATTCCACTAGCAAGGCCGGTGTAATGCACATGGTCAAGATGCTTGCCTGCAACTTTGCGCACTTGCACATCCGCGTCAACTGCATTGCGCCTGGCATCTATCCCAGCGCCATGTCCAACGTGAGTGATGCGGAGAGAGACAATCCCCGTTTACATAAAAGAACAAGGCATTAACAAAAACAGGAATTTCTCAGCCGCACAGAGAAAATTTCGCCGTCTGTTGTCCCATTAGAGCGCATTGGCACGCAAGAGGCATGTTCTGTTTCTCTGCTCTGTCGGTTCCGAAAGAAAAGAGATAAAAACTAACTGCACGCCTTTCCCATCTTCGTACTAACAAACTACTTCGCAGGATGTTGCTGGAGTGACGCTATTCCTGTGCAGTCGGTCTGGCGCCTACATTAACGGCAACATTGTGATTACTGATGGCGGCCGGCTCTCGATGATTCCTGCAACATACTAGGTCCAGAGCACTGCGATAAAAGAGATACGGATTTTTTCAGAAGAACATGCAAGCTTTCATTTATTGTGTAATGGGCGAATGACGTTAAAATTGACAACTAACACGGCAATACCCGTACTTGCCGCTTGCGCACCTGCCGTTTGCAACTAGATACAGTTCACAGCGCAACCACGCTAAAACGACACTGCAGCAAGCACCTCGTTGCTCCCTCCCACAAAACCACAGCACATTGCATCGCACCTTCTTACACAGCACACGTGAGTCCATCACACCTTCTCATCATTGGCGGTATTGGCCTCCTTCCCAGATAGGTTCAGCTGCGTAGCCACCTTGTCGGTCAGCAATGCATCAAAGTTGGGCACAAACATTGCGGCGATTAATGCCAGCACGCCAAACGCGATACTCGTGAAGAAAATGGTGCGGTATGCGTCTGCGTAGGCGACCTGGTACGCGCGCGAGCCAATGGCAATAATGTCTGCCGTCACACCCGAAATCTTGCCCAGATCAGTCGCCGTTTCGCCTGCAGCCACTGCCGCCATATACGCTTCAATCGACGATGTCGACAGGCCAGCCTTGGTCAGAGCCTCGGGCACAACAGTGGACAGTGTGGAGATCTCGCGCGACGCCAGCACGACACTGTAGATGGTCGAGGCCACGGTTGAGATAGCGCTGCGCATCGACCCAGCAATACCTGTGGCTGTGCCAATTTCGTTTTGGTCCTCGATGCAAATGTTGCAGGCCGGCAGGACGATGGACTCGGCCCAACCAACTGCGGTCGTTGCGAGAAACACGACGCCCATGGCCGTCTTGGGTGTGTCGGGCGTGCATGTCGTCATGGCGCCCAGGCTGATCGTGCTCACCGTGATGAGAGTAAGCAGTTGGTACTTGAAGTGACCAATGTGCTTGGCAAGTGTGCCACCGATGATCTCGCCAATCGTAATGCCAATACCGACCAGCGTGCCCGCCCAGCCAGCCCACATCGCACGGCCGTTGGCATACACGTTAGCAGCCATAGACGGCCACACAATGGCCTGTGAGTAGTAGACTGAGGCACCAAGCGACAGCACAATGGCCGATGCCACGAAGCCACGGTTCTTGAACAGGTGGATGGGCACCAGTGGCTCAGCAATTTTGGCCTTGGCCTCGTACACCATAAGGCCGGCCAAGCAGAAGAAACCAATGATGACAGGTGCAATCACACCCGCAGACTTCCATGGGTAGATGCTGCCGCCCCACGACAGGCCGAGAATGAACAGAAGCAGGCCTGCCACATACAGGAACATGCCGATGTAGTCATAGTTCTTGACCCAGCGCATAATGGTGTCGGTACCATGCTTCTGGTGGAAGCTGGGTGGGAAGTAAAAGAGAGCGTAGAGGGCAGCGGCAGTGACGTTGGCAATAATGAGAAGATAATAAGCCCAGCGCCAGCCCTGTTCCGTGTAGAGCACAAACGCAGTCGAGATGGCCGAGCCAAAACCTGCCGTGGGCATCGAGCCCCAAAAGATGATGGCATTGGCCAAGAAACGCCACTTCATTGGCACCAGTTCGCCGATGACGAAAGCGTACGAGTAACCGGTGGCTGCCGACAAGCCCACGAGAACCTCCCCGCCAATAGCCACGGGGATCGTCTGGGCACGAGATGCGATGGTGGCACCAACGGCACCCAGAAGTGTACCGCCGATGAAAAAGTAGCGACGACCGAAAACGTCCGACATCTGCCCGACAAGTGTCAAGCCCACGGCGAGCATCATTGTGTACACAAGAGACAGCCAAATGATAGACCCGGGGCCAATGCTTTCTTCGATCTCGCCGAGGATGGGGGCAATCATGGCAAAGCCACCGGTGCTGGCCAGCAGGTTGATGCCAATGGCAAAACCGGTGCCGATGAAGCGCGCGCTGTAGTAATAATTCTTGGGCACTTCATCGATATCACCAGGTGCCAAAGCCGGCTGCTGGCGGTACTCATCGTACTCAACATCAGCAGCAGGCTGCTTTGCCGCTTCCATATCAGAGGCAGCCATGATTCGAGGTGTTGCTGTTGAAGAAAAAAGAAGGTAGAGTGAAGATCTACCAGTTGAAACAAAGACAGAGGAAGGAGAATTACCCACCGCTCAAATTTAGAAAAAGAAAGGATATTTTTATAAAAATAAATAAAATAAATAAAAATAAAAAAAAGACAAACAGCAGATCCCAGGGCGATATGCAGGCAATGCCAGGGAAGCGTTTGAAAAACGTAGGGAAAAGGTAATAGAACAACCTAGATCAGACACATCTGTAATGTTCTGTCCCAGAGCAATGTTCGAGCTGTGAATAGTTGAGAACGTTGAATGGTAGTATGGGCAGGTACGTTGATGAAAATAAAGAAGACAGATCGAGGTGACATGACCGCATATAACCACCACGGCGACGATCCCTACGTCTTCCTCACCTTTATGTTTTTGGTGCTTTTTCTTTCTTTTTTTTGGCCAGGCTTCCATAGCATCCTCGTACATGGAGCCTATCCGATTTAGTCAGACAGTACGAGTACGAGCGTCACAGTCTTTTTTTTTGGTGTCGTCGGAGCAGCCAGCCATGCCCACACCACGCTAATGCCCCTCACGGTACATACCCAAACGTTTATCCAACAAGTGTGATGATACGAAATATGATATCCGGCAAGGGTGCGAAGGGATTCGAAGATTTCCAACAAAAGGAGAAGGAGAAATAAGACAAACAGAATGATCAAAGGGGGCCGAAGTCATCCCTGGCGAACCTGAAAAGCCAGTTCCGTTAATGCCCATTTTTTATGGTCAGTAGTTCTGTTTTCAATGACTCTAATGACTCTGCAACAGGGGGACTAAGAAACCCATTGGTCTTTGCGTCACTCCTCAGTACCAACGAGTCAAAACACAGAAATGGTGGCAATTGTCTCGCTGTTCTAAAGTCGGAAATGATTACCTGCGAGGGAAAATGATAGCATCCGTGGGGGCTGACTGGGTGTGGTTAGTTGGAGTCGTGAAGGGGGGAGGATAAGGAGAAACGAGGAGGCAAAGCAAAGCGAGACACAGACCGGTGAGTAGAAAGTCAACGTTCCGATGCAAACAAGCAAAGTTTCTGAGGGGTTAAACCACAGAGGCGTTCAACACGCCAAGACGGCAGCGAGCAGGCGCCCTCGGTGCCACAGCTTGAACGTGGCCTTACTCTTGATTCTGGGGTATTATCCGGGGCAGGCTCCATTCGACAGTGGGCGAGGAGTGTGGAGCAGAAGCCGTCAAGGCGCCACCATCGCTGGTTTATTCCCAGGATTTCAATGGCCACTGGAAGACGACTTCCGAAAAGTTGAACATGAGTTCTTTTTTTTTATGGGGCAAAGGTCGGGGTAAAAGACAAAGGCATCGGCCTAGACCAAAACTGGCCAGGTACGTCGTAATTACAACAGCTTCAACAGATCAATAAGCTCTCGGAAAGTGAAAGTGAACAACCTCCTGAGTACGAAGTAAATGCGGAGTAAGTTGAGAGCTCACGTGTTAGGATTCTCCGAGCGTGTGAAAACAGCTTCTCCATACACCAACAGCCTCCAACGGCCGGGGCACGGTCAACTAGCGTGATGTTAGCCACGGAAAAGCGGTTTCTCAAAGCGTCAATGAGATGCCTTATTTAGGAAGCAAGTGTCCTTGGCCGCGTGTAAGAGGAGAGGGATGATGCAGAATATAAACGGAAAGACGGAAAGTGAATTGAGCAATAACGTCATCAGATCATCGACAGAGCCAACCAAGCAAAGGCAATAGAAGACCAGTCTACTTCCAAACAAACGGCGCGTGAAGAAGAAGCTACAATCATCAAAGGTAAGGTTGCAGATCCCAGTAGTCCAACGTCCATGTCCAAAAATTCAGAAACAAATAGAAACAAGACAAATTCCACCAGAATTTAGAGGCCCCAATTCAAAGCAGATAAACAACCAAAACATCAAGCTAACACACACCTCATCCTCCTTCAACTACCCCAACTCACGCACGTACCACAAATTACACACACACCCTTCCTACGCCAAAATGCCGGTCAACTACGACGTCAAGGGCAAAGTCGTTGCTCTCACAGGCGGCGCTTCCGGAATTGGCTACGCCACCGCCGAGCTGCTGTCTTCGCAGGGTGCCAATGTCTCGCTGGCGGATGTCAGTGAGCAGGCTCTGAAGGATGCCGCCGAGGCCTTCTCCAAGGCACCAGGCGCCGGCAAGGTTATCTGGACGGTCGTCGATGTTCGCGACGAGAAGCAGGTTGATGCCTGGGTCAAGAAGACGGTTGATGAGCTGGGCCAGCTGGATGCTGCCATTAATCTGGCCGGCGTTGTGCCCAAGGTCATCAACATTGAGTCGGTGCAGGAGCACAACACGCCTGACTGGCAGTTTGTCCTCGACGTCAACTTGACCGGTGTCTTCTTCTGTATGCGCGCCCAGCTTCAGAACCTGAAAAACCAGGGCGCCATTGTCAACGCCGCGTCCATTGGTGGCACCATTGGCTTGAAGAAGAACGCTGCCTATGTTGCGGCCAAGCACGGCGTCATCGGTTTGAGCCGCTCGGCTGCCAAGGAGGTCGGCGACCGTGAGATTCGCATCAATTGCATTGCCCCTGGCATCATCGACAGCCCCATGCAGGCTGCATCGCGCGCCACCCGTGGTGGTGAGATGACCTGGCACAGCCAGATCCAGCGGAGAGGCACCTGCGAGGAGGTGGCCAGCTTGATTGCCTTTTTGATCTGCGACGAGTCCAAGTTTATCTCGGGCGCCGTCTACCACATCGACGGCGGCTGGGTGTGCTAAGAGGTGAAAAGGGACGAAAAAGAAGTTCCACTATCTGTATATAGGACAACACGATAGGAAGTCTGCCAAAATCAAATATACAAAAAAACACATACGTTTTCAAGCGCACATCATGTTACACTACTATCTTGTTGTCTTGCATATATCAGCGACGCTGAGATCGTTGGATATATAAAGGATAGAATGACTCATACCACTGCCCAGCATAGCAGCAGGGCAGCCGTTGAAAGTGTTGCCCAAGTCACGCTAGAACGGCCTTCCGCACCACTGACCACAAGCGTTGAAGCTGTGCGGCCGGAAGTAGCGTTTGATACTGCTGTTGCTGGCAATGTGGTCAAAGGACTAGTTGCCGTATCTGGTGATTCCACTTTTGTTTCCCCCATCGTTCTCTGTTGATGTACCTGTGGGACACTGCAAGCTGAGTGCCAGTTCCCACGCCTCACAGCGTGATAAATAGCTTGTGTACTCTGACGAGTGCGTCTCCATCCATGTGCTGACCGCGCTCGTCCAGCTCGACCACTGGGATGACAATGATGCAGGCGGCGT
Organism: Sporothrix euskadiensis; assembly: GCA_019925375.1. Classification (NCBI taxonomy): domain Eukaryota; kingdom Fungi; phylum Ascomycota; class Sordariomycetes; order Ophiostomatales; family Ophiostomataceae; genus Sporothrix; species Sporothrix euskadiensis. The sequence goes on along the minus strand of JADHKQ010000023.1, from coordinate 463,020 downwards.
GATAGTCTGGCAACCCGAGGTTGTCATCAGGTATGTCGCCTCAAAGGATAGAATGTCTAGTGGTATTGTCGGCGCATATATTGTGAGGCTCTCTGCCAGACAACGGCAAGCCGACGTCTCGGCAGACAGCGCCGGGGTCATATGCAACACCAGATGTGCATTTGCATCTGGATGGTTCTGTCCAGCAAAATTGAGCGACAACCGGGGCAATACTGACACTGAAGCCGAAAGCGAAGTCAAAGTCGAAGCCAAAACACATCTTGCTTCAAGGCAGAATAATATCGCCAACGCCAAACAAAGATGCGGGGCACACGACCCTGTTTTGGAGGGCCATCGGGAGTCGAACTTGCTGTCGTTGAGTAGATATCCCTACCTGTGCTGGTGATCGAAAAGTCATGCGCGTCTGAGATTCGGTACAAAGCTCTTCTGCCAGGTATCAAATACAACGAGAGGTGCAGATTGGGATGTTAAAACAAACATACCGTGCATATGGTTGCCCCGGGTCAAATTGCTGTTTATCCCATGGCACGGCAATGCACGGCAAGTGCATTGCCGTGCACTCATTGGTATTTATCCAGAACACCAGATAACCAGAAAGAAGTATACCGAAATAATCAAATGCTTATGTCCACAATGCCGCTGCAAAGTCATTCAGACCGCAACACTCTGTATATTCTGCAAAGTCAGACAGGTGCGTTTATTCCGGGCATCCACAGCCGTGGGTCATCGTGATAATTGCATAATAAAGCCACGACACTGCACTTGAGGTCGAGACTCACTTCTTCTCAAAGAGTATTGTTTCCACTCTCGCTCTCGTTGACTACATGAATACATGAATCAAAACACATCCACATTACATCAACACATGTGATCAGCTCGTCGTCTTGTTACAGTAAGCCTCAGATACCACCACAAGAGGATTAGAATCAAAAAGAATTTCCCAAAAAACCCAGATATTAGATTGCGCCCTTTAAACCACTTAAAAATAGGTCGTTGTAGCTCTCGCGTGTACAAGAGTTTTTGTATATATATATTGTCATGTAGACATGTCGTCGTAACAACGTGACAGTAATCGTGATAGCATGATCGTCCGTCGCACACATAGCATTTCGCAATGTTGCTGCTGCTGCTGTTGCTGTCGCTGCTGTTTTCTTTTTCCCCCTCCTTCCTGTCTGTTCACAAAAGGCAAGCACAAAGGCAAGCCAGGTGGGTCCGCCTGGCCAATAACCTTCTCACCTCCTCTCTCTTCCTTCTCCTCCTTCTCACCAGGCAGCCCATTAAGTAGCAGCAACGCAAAAACATATGCCTCATACCAACACCCCCTCCTATAACACAACCCTCCGTGACGCCAATCACTTGCCCAGAACGCGCGTGCGGCTAGAGCATGGTGCTATCCAAAAGAGCAAAAGAGTACCAAGGAAGCTGCAGGACCGAGAATTCCAGAATTTGTTGTTTCAAAAAGCAAAGGCAGCAAAAACACCACGAGGCTAATTAAAAGAGAAAAAGAGAAAAGGTGGTCATAGTCATCCATGGCAGAGGGCATATCACTTGCAGATGCACACTCTAGCCGTCGCTTCGTTAGGGGTGGGTGTTTTGTAAGGCGTCCAGTCGTAGAAAACCAGTCGTAGAAACCGTTGTGTCATTGGTATCGAATTAGGGTGCGTATTCGTCGTATCGTCTCGTTCTCGTCTCATCGCATCTTTTTTCCCGACCATGATTTTCCAATACAGGTCGTAAGTGGCAACCAGGGCCACCAAAGTCTAGTCCTCCACAAGCAGCAAAGATACTACACGGCAAGTCTTCTTTGCGTGCAGTAACCAAATAGAAGGCACTGGCCTTCACATCGTCTCAAAAAGAATATAAAAGAAATAGAAACAGGAAAAGAGCCAACAGGAAAGGCCCTGTAGCACAAGCATAAACAAAAAGAAGAAGAAAATACACACAGAAATCCAAATAAGACAGGAAATGAGGAAAATAAAGAAGGCGGAGAATCAGACGGGAAAAAAAGGGGACAAGAATTAGAGGGAAGCAAAACAAAAAGGATAACGATAATGGTCAAATCAAGAGCACTGGACAGCGCCGTCTGAAATCGAGTAAGTAATCTTGTCAGGAGTCGGGCGACGATGGCAGCGATGTCATAATGGACCGCGGACTGCGTCCCAAAGCAAGGTTAACAGCCTATTGGTACACAGACGAGCTGTGAGGGGCACCAATCCGTGGGGCGTTTTCGGAAGAATCTAAGATCAAATCGTCAGACAGTGAAAAGGTTGTGATAAAGCTCGGCCAATGCTTAGTACATACCACTGCTGCGCTGCATATGCCCATTGGAACGGCCGCGGGTGAAGCCACCAGCTTTCTCCCAGTCACCAGGGCCGCGAGGTTGGCGCTCTGGGATGGCTCTTGACCCGTTTCCATTAGCACCGGGCCGCTGGCTGCCAATAGCGCCAATAGCACCGGGCGTCTCTCTCGGGCGACCGGAAAGACCGATGCCGGTATCGAAAGACGACGAGCCGAGGCCCAGGGAGCCCAGACTGTTGACCAAGCCGGAGGTGTCCACGGCGGAAGACTGCTGGTTGATCGACCCGGGCGTCGTGGGTGTGGTAAGAGAGGGGCCAAAGGGGCCGTCGCTGGGGAAATGCGGCAAAAAAGCACCGCCGGGGTTGTGGCCGTTGGTGGCTGCGTTTCCAAGGGCGGCATTGCTGACGAGAGAGGGGGACGGGCTAGGACTGTACGAGCGCAGGTCGGCAAAGCTTTTGACACCTCTCAGGCCGTTCAGGCCGCCACCATGCTGATGGTTCTCCGGGCTGCTGGGGATGGCCAGCGTCGGGCCACGGCTCATGGAATGCAGGGATGGGTGTTGGCGGTCGTTGAAGTCGTACGTCGCAGCACGGCTCAGCCCACGCGGGTGGCCGTCGAGTGTGACGCCTGGTTGTTGAACTGTGGGCTGGCGGCTGCCGTTTGCAAATTTGGCCTTGCTGACGTGGACTTGTCTGTTGTCGCCCTCGCCGATGGACGTGTGCTCGAGGCCCATGTTATGTGCAAGAATGTGTATAAGGCGGCGGTCTTCGGGCGATGTGTCGGTGGGGAAGATGTGGACCTCGCGGGAGTCGTCGTTGTGGAACATGTACAGTTCGAGGTAGAAGCGCAGCTGGTGCGGGTCGTTCAAATCAAGCCGGCTGTTGGCGACAGCAGCTGCAGGGTTGTAAGAGTACTCGGTTAGTGATGCTATTACAGTGTTAAATGGTTAGAATGGGAAAGAAGAGCGAAAAGAAAAATGAAAGGAACAAAGGACGGCGTGAGTGATGGCATACGTTCATTGACCGGCGTGCGCTGCGCCGAGGTGGCGGTCGCCAACGAAGACATCGATACTTGGTGCGTCGGGCCGCGATGTTGTTCCTCGAGTTGGCCACGTTTCTCCCTCTTCTCCCTTTCGATGCGTTCACGCTCGTGCTCGGGGAGCATTTTCTTGTACTCTACGCGCAGCTTGCGTCCCTGGATATCAAGGCCGTTCATGCGGTCGATGACCAGCTTGGTGTCGGCGGCACTCTGGAAGTTGGCAAAAGCGAGGCCACGGAAGACACCCTGGTCAAAGTGGTAGTTGAAGGCATATGGCTGGGGCAGATGCATATCGATCATGACGGTGGTGAGGTATTCCTTGCGGATGTTGAAGGGGATGTTTTTGATGACGATGGCGGTGGGGATGAGATCGTTGATGTCTTTGCGGGAGTCGGGCATGGCACGCATCTCGGGCGGGCCGTAGGCCTGGAGGTTGACGCTCGGAGTTTGCACGTTGAAAGGGTCGGGCGAGCTGGTTGAAGGCAAGCCCAGTCCTTGTTGGACGACGAGGTGCTGCTGTGAAGGGTAAAAAGGCATTCCCTGGTTGTTAGGATTGCCCAGCTGCGGTGGCTCGTTTGTGGTCCATTCCTAGGCAGAGTTAGATGAGACATTGGGGCAGGAGAGAGAAAGAGAAAGAGAAGAGAGAGAGAAAGCCTACCGGATGCAGCGCCGGGCGACGGCTGCTGGCACGGATGCGCGATCCGTCGTTCATGCCGCTCATGGGGCCGCCCATGGTGGCCGCCGCGCCACCGTTGTAGTTCCATGCTGACTGGTTGGCACCGGCAAACATGTTGTAGGCGCTGGGTGGGGGCTGCAGGTTGTTGGACTGGGCGGAGGCGTTACGGTCGAAGCGCTGGCCGGGCTCAAAGGAGGCAAAGCGGTCGTCGGAAAATAGCGACGAGGCCTGCTGGCCGGGTCCATTCTCGCCAGAGGGCTGGCTTCGCCGGCCACCGTTCAATGCAGACATGCCGACGGTTGCGTATCCCGGCCGTGATGGATTTGGAGAGTGGCTGATGGGGCCGCCATAGCCGTTGTAGTATTCGCCTTGCGGCTGTTGTGTGTTCATGGTTGCAGTTGTGGGTGGGAGTAAGAATAAGGGTGTTGATGTCGAAGGCGTGTCGGAGAGCACGATCGTCAGATGGTCGGTCGGCTCGATGGAGAGATGTCGTCAAGAAGACTGGCAGGACAGTGACCCGCGTCGACAAGTTTGCCTAGCTTTCCGCTTTCCGAGGCTATTTCGCATATAAAGATACTTGGTGAAATAATCGTGTAAGAAAAGGCGATACAGATGTCTCCTGAGTTGTGTTAGTCAAGTCAAGAGAATATGCAGCGTGACAGCACAACAGCTCGATAGAGAAGATATCATAAAATGCCCTCATAGCACAGTGGTTCCTAGGTCTATGCGCTACCGCCTGCTGCTCCATCAAACAGTGTTGAAACAGTCCAGGGAGCCTCACAACGATTTCCCATAGCCTCATGAGATGCCACGGAAGAAGGGCAGGGGGGGTCGCTTTGGATGGGGGGAAGAGGCACAAAGTAGAAGGAGGCCAAAAACAAGTCGATGCAGACTGTCTGCCGACACAAAAGCAAGAAACACGCGATGGGTATGAGGCAGCAGCGACAGCAAACAAGACAAAGAAGACAGACAAAGACAAAGTGATGGGCGGTGGAAAGACTCGATGCGGGAGATCGGTAGCTGCGATACAGGAGGCTGCAGAAAACTCACCAGTCGAGAAATCGTCGTAGGCACAAGAGAGAAAAAGGCGCTGCGCAAAAGACGCCACCAGGCCCGAGTCGGTATCAACAAAGTCGACGCAGAGCAGGCGATGGAGATCGGCAGTCGCTCGCGAGGTTTCGATGGTACTGTTCGGTCGCGGTGAGGAGGTGGGAGGTCGCCGTCGTGGGTGTGAGAGGAGGTTGAGAGGTAAAAGGTCTGAGAGGAGAAGTTGTTGATGTTTTTTCGGGTTGTATTTTTTTGGCGTAGTTTTGGCCTGGCTCCTTCCTGGCTGGCCGGCTTCCTCGCTGGCTGGTCTTTCTGGCTGGGCCTTTCCTTTTTCTCTTTCGCTGTTTTGCTGGGTTTGTCGGGAAACGGGCAGGTGTCCCAAGCTCCACTAAAAAAGGCAGGCTAAAGTGGGAGAAAGGAGGGAGGGAAGGGCAGAAGCAGAAGGGCGACCGGGGGGGCACTGGGCATTTATTGGTCTGAAAGACAGGAGACAGTGCGGGCGGTCGCTCCTGCTAAGATGTGCTGCAAAGAATCAGCTAGCGGTTACTGACTGCTGAACAGCAGCAAGCAGAAAACACAGAAGAAAACACAGTGCGAGATTTGCGAGATTGACAACCCCACTACGCTGGGCCATCTTTCCCTTTTCCCAGTACGACGTAGTGCACTGCCAAATGGTCTCCATGAAAGCGATAAAGCTTGTAGCAATATAGTAGTCGATAGTAGCAAAGCTGCATGAATTGAGTAAGCCTTGTTGAGAAAGAGAGCTCAACAATAAAATACAGCTCGAGATCTCTAGAAATCGTCGTCTGTCTCTGTGTCTACTCTTGTCCGTCGTATGTATAGCTGGTGCTGTGGATACAGTGCATATTCAGCTGACACTGTATTTTGCCCGCCCAGACTGTGCTGTCCCCGCTGTACTGTCCCACAACCTTACGTAAGTGAGATGGGCCCGGCGCCTCCTAAACGGCCCCCCTAAAAGCCCCCTCTAAAGAGCCCCTAAATCTGCATTGCCACTAAATCCATACTCCAAGAGTCTCGACGCCACGCAGGTAATAGGGGCAGGAACACATTTGGGTGCATTTGGATGCATTTCTACAAGGCCTACGCACCCTTAGCCCCTGATGTTTCAAATAATACTGAGTAGAGATGCAAGCTGCGGCTGCTATTGTCTTCGTCTTTTCTTCAGCTGTAACGGTGCTCCCTCAAAGCCAGATGACCACACCGGGTGTGCATGTGTCTGCATCACGAGGCGCCAATGAGAGCAAGACGACACTGTTGTGGGAAGAAAATAGGGTGCAGATAGGACGAGAGGCGACGTGGAAGATTGGGTGTCGAGTTTGGGTTGACAGACTGCGCGGGTTCAGCAGCTTCTATTGGCGTAGCCGAGCCCTGTAGACTAATTACAGTTTTGGGGGACTAGGGCCCATCCGCAGCCGCAGCCGCAACCACGCTGCCGAGATTCGTGGACGATCAGGGAAGGCGCGACAAGAGACGACGAAAGGAGAAAACGAGAAGGAGCAAAGGGCGCTGACAGGGCAATGTCATCCTCACGTGCTCCTATCCCGTCTTTCTTCATCTTTCTTCATCCCGTCTTTTCTTTTTCTTCTCTTTCGTTCTTGCTGGCTGTCCTGCTCTTGGGTCACAGCCGCACCGACGCTGGCGAATAGGAAGTGTGCACAGCGTTTCTATTTCTTACTTCTCACTGACGCTGTGCTTATCCTATCATAAAGTACGAGGTACTCCTCGGGTCTTATGCAGGCCGCACGCGCGTATAACAAGTACAAGGGACGCATTGTTCGCCATGCTATACGAGCCATGCCATGAGTCGATGACGGACAGAGAGAAAAGAGTAAGAGAAGCAATAATGCACCCCTTTTATAGCCCCATAATGTGCCGCACAGTACGTGGCCTTGACATGCTCATGCAAGCACTCCCCTCACTTCTGTACTGCGGCATTACATACACCATCGACAGTACGAGTACAATCTAAGAACAACCAACACTCCAACAAGGCTGAACCCCACCTTCTGTGGCGATCATCTCGGCAACCATCCGCCATCCAATGCCGTCACCTCTTTTCTCTCTTTCTCACCTCTGCTCAGTACTAACCAACAGACTTCCCCGCCCGATATCGAGGAGTTGGGTGTTTGACTGCTCGACGAGACGGCCTCACGACGTACTTGATTACTCAAACACTTGCCCTCCAGGCAGACTCGTTCTATTCCATCGTATTCCATCATAAGATACTTTTCGAAAAATAACTTTATAGCCCAATCTTGTATCTTGAAAGATTACGTACATTGCTCGCAATGGCCAATGCTCAGCCAACTACCTTTTCACTGCCCGGCGACCATCGCCTACACTACACCCTGACGTTCCCAGATGCGCCTGAACGCCGCACCATCCTTTTATCGAGTCTACTAGCGACCACGGCGGCCGTCTGGGACGATGTGGTCGACGTCTTGCACCAGAACGGTTTTCGAGTGCTAAAATACGACCATCCGGGGCATGGCGGCTCGTCTGTGCGGACGGCCAACCTCGCAGACAATACTCTCAATGGCATGGCGGATGACGTCCACCTCCTCTTCCAGTCATTGTCATTAGAGAGTGTGCACGCCTGGATCGGCTGCTCGCTCGGCGCCGCGACGGGTGTTGTCTTTGCCGCGCGCCATCCGGGCGTCGTACGTCGGCTCGTCGTGGTGGACACAATTAGCGCGTCGCCCGCCAATGCCGGCGTGCCTGATGCATTCAGTCCGCGTGTGAAGGCGCTGCGTGATGGTGAACAGACTCTTGGGGATACCCTCTCTGGCACACGCGAGCGCTGGCTTGGAGCTGAGTGGCTTGCTGCGCACCCCGACAAGCGCGCGTGGCTCGAACAGCTTATGGCAGAGACGACCCTCGACGGCTACGAGACGTGCATTTCCGCGTTGCTGTCGCCCCAGTTTGACCTGCGGTTGCTGGCTGGCAAAGCGGCCAGTGGCGTGGATGGCGTGCTGGTTGTCGTCGGTGAAAAGGACGCCGACCTGCCCACGACCATGAACTCGTTGGCCGACCAAATGCGTGAGGCGGCGGACAAGGATAAAAAGATCAGCTTCCATGTCTTGCCCAATGCCGGCCATGCGTCGTTTGTCGATCAATTCGATGCTTGGGTCAATGTTGTGCTGCCCTTCCTTCAAAAGAGGTAGGCTGTAGGTCGTGCTTGTTGGACTGTCCTAATATAAGGGACATGAGATTACGTTGTGTTTCGTTTTTTTATTTTTTTTTATTTTTATTTAAGTTTGATTCAAATAATTTCTTGACGATTTTTTTTAAAAAAGAATATGTGTTTATTTATTTATCTATTATGAAGACAAAAACTTCCGAAAATAAACATGCTCATTATGAAAATCCCAAAAGAGTAAACAAACAAACAACAAGTAGAGCACCCTTACACACAGAACACAACTTGTATCCAGTGTACATAACCAGTTATGAAGGTTACAAGCATACACTTTGCACGGTTATTGGCTTGTTTGAAAGCCCCCGAAAGACAAGCAACTCAAAACCAGAAAAAAATGCCCCCAAAACCTATCATTTTAATTTATATTTCCCATTTCTGTCCCAACGTATAAGTCTGCACACGGTAGTGCGGCTAAGCTTGAACACAGGCAACAACTAGACTAATAGAAAACACATTCATTTTCAGCCCGGTACCAGCAGTAGTAGAAGTAAAAAGGAGAAAGAAAAAAAGAACAAGCAGCCTTAGTGTTACAGTACAAGAAGCAGGCCCGTGCCTGAAAGTAGAGTAGGAGATAGAAAACTAAAGAAGAGAGAAACAGAAAACAGAAAAATACCAGTAGAAGAACAAAAGCCATTATAACCCCCCCCCGCACACGGACTGCACACGGACTGGCGTCTTTCGCGGCTAATGGCACCGTTCGGCGACATGCCCGACACAAAACGACACAAAAACCGACACAAAACACCCCTTAAAAACCTCCGCATCGTAGCATAAGCTGGGTATCATGAATGGGAGGTGGGGGTGGAAGTGGAGGAGTATCGTGTCGCTGGCATGCCCGCCTCAGATATGGCCTGTGCATCCTCCGCAATATTGGCCAACCAACGACGAGAACAAGAACGACGAGCAACAAGCAGAACGTCAAACATGGCGGCGAACACGCCGAACAACCCGAAACAAAAGAAGTGATGGCACGAAAACGCGAGAGTTTGTGTTTGCACACTTGGCTCACGCCTCAATGGCGGCCTGCTTCTTCTTCTTCTGCTCGACCTTGAGGAGGAGGGCGCGGTTGATGTGCGGCAGAACACCACCAAAGGCGATGGTGGCGCGAATCAGGGTGTCAAGCTCCTCGTCACCACGGATGGCGAGCTGCAGATGGCGCGGTGTGATACGCTTGACCTTGAGATCCTTGGCGGCGTTGCCCGCCAGCTCCAGCACTTCGGCCGTCAGGTACTCGAGGACGGCCGTCACGTACACCGCAGCCTTGGCGCCGACGCGCATCTTGTTCTGGGTGTTGGCCTTGAGGAAACGCTTGACACGGCCACAGGGGAACTAGATTGATGTCAGTAATTGGCAATACAAAATGCTTGGTTATCACGCCCCGCCGCCTTTTCGCCATTTCGCCTTTCGCATGAGATTATTGTCGACGCCCCGTCCGATGCCCAGTCAGCCGTGGTTGCCGCGCTCAACGGTGTGTCGTGTTGTCTCGTGTCGTCTTCGCGATGTATCGTGACTAGTGACCTGCGACCTTGTGTGGCTGCCTCCGTCAAAGATCAAAAGCTTCGAAGATACACGCAGCACACGCGAGCGCAGTTTTGAAGCTGTCGTTCGGTCAACGTCGGTGTCGGCTATGCAGGACAGTCATGTCGTTGCCAGCGCCGACGCAATTAGCCTTTGAGCGGCGTCTTCGGTCGCGCGTCGCGGCGCATCCTGTGTCGTCGATAGGATGTCGAAATTGCTCGATCTGGCCGTGTTGTCGTGCATTAAGTTCCGACTTGAGGTCGAGAGTCAAGAGCCGATGGTCGCTGGTCGCTGGTCGCTGGTCGCTGGTCGCTGGTCGCTGGTCGAATCTCGAAAGGGTGCGATCGCGAGCGGCGTGCTCACGCGCCGGAAGCAAAGCCTCACGCGAAAAGCGAAAAGCGGCATCGTCAAAGTCTTTTTCTTACCTGCAGACCAGCGCGCGCCGAGTGGCTCTGCTGCTTCTTGGGGCCGTCCACGGACGTCTTGCCACCAGAGCTCTTGCCGCCCGAAGACTTGCCCTTGCCGCCAGCCATTGTATCGGATGCGCGTGGTTGATAGTTGAAGTTGAAGATAAAATTCGACAAAAGTCGAAAAAAGGACGATGCCGAAAAAATCGATTGATTATTTGCGCAAAGAAATCGGAGCCGAGATAGTCGATGCGAATGCGAAATGCGAAATGCGTAATTGAATATTGTAGCGGGATGGCGGTTGTTGATGATAAGGGAGAGAAGAGAGAGAAAAAAAAAAGAGAAAAATAAAAAGGCGCGGGTGTGCTGTGTTGTTTTTGTTGTGATGAAAGAGAAGGGGAGATATCGATAACAGTGCAAAAAGTACGCGCTGTTTGGGGGAGGGGGGGGGGTTGCCGATTTTGGGGTTCTTCTCTGGTAAGATAGAAAAACTTGCAGCAACACAACACGGAAAGCGCTTTGACTGGGGTGGCGGGTCGCTGCCTGGAATTTGAATGCGATGCGCCTTTGGGAGGTAGGAATGCAAGGCTCTGCAAAGTCTGTTCTTTCCTTGTGGTCGCGCTTTCTCACTGAAAGTTGGAGCTAAGCTGGTGCTTGCTCTTGCCTGTTTCTTTGTTGTTGTCTCCTTCCTTTTTGCTCGGGTTTGTTGACAAGAAGCAGCCACCCGCTCTCTTCCGAAGGAAAGAGCGTTCAGCGGTCGGCGTTAGTAGGGAGGGGAGCGCCACAGACCGTGTCGCTCTTTCCCTCTTCCTTTGTCCCCTCAAGATCAAAACAAAAGCGAGCCACTAGGCACACCGTTGCCCCACTAAACCACGTGACAACGATGGCGTCTGAGGGGTGGCATACTGAGTAGGCAGAAGGACTCAATGAAGAAGGCGAGGAAGGAGAAAGGGTAGCAAGAGGAGAGCATCTTAAAGAAGAAGAAGGAGGAGGATTTGCCTCTTGCATCACTGAATGCATCCGGCACCTCCAAAAGAGAGACACCAGCCACTGGTAGTGCTGTTTGAGAGTTCAACTTGCCCATCACTCGATGAGAAGCTGGCCAAAAAAAAGACTGCCAAACGAGACTGCCAAATGAGACTTGCCAAAATGCCAAGACTATTCGCATCTTGTGGCTCTGCATATAGAGGATTAGATATAAGCTTGAAGGGTATACTGACCGCAGAAATGAACCGACAGTGAATGGGTGCTGGCTGTTGAAGACGGATGTGCTGTCATGCCGTCGAAAGTGAGGTTCGAGAGTGCTGTGCTCTGTACGTCGTACTTTGGTGGGATAACCCGGACGACGTGGTGCGGATGCCCACGTGTGGCTGTGTTGTGGCGCCAGCTCCTGCCAAAATCGAGACTAGGGCGTGCAGTCAACAGTCAATAGCCAATGATTGGAGTGCTTCCTTTTGATTCACAACGCTTCGATTCAATGTCTTAAATGTATGAAATGGTCGCCAGAAAACGAGCCAAGCGAGAAACGTGAAAGAGGGGGGGGGGGCAAAACTATTGACAAGACATAGAGACGAAGAGAAACACACGTATGCTTTCCTTTGTACAATCACAATAAAAGCCACCGGGCGCCGTTGCAGCAACAGCTCAAAACTCTAGAATACATTCCCAGTCGCACACAAAGACACATTACCAGACTCCGCCCCTAGCTCTCCTCTCCCACTCCGTATTATCGTCCAGCTAAAGCTGGTTACTCCGTATGTGCCCGGCTGGCTCTGGGCTACCGCGCAAACACTTTGACCACACCGTCACCGCCGCCGCTGACCACCCACCGTCCGTCCTGGCTCCAGACGACCGAACAAACGCCCTCGCCACGCATGATCCGGTGCGACGTGATCTCTTGTGTGCACGACCGCTTCTCCAAACTCCAGAACCGGAGCGAGGCATCGTGGCCTGCACTGACCAGTTCACGCCCATCGGGGCTGAGGGACAGACCCGAAATGGCGGCTGGATGCGCCAGCATGTTGTACGTGCACTGGCCACTGTTGGCGTCAAAGAAGCGGATGAACTGGTCTTCGTGGCCAGAGATGATCACGCCCTCCACACCAGAGCCGGCCATAGACCGCCGTCCGCCGCCCGTGGGGCCACCGACTCCTCCTTCTTCATCTAGCTGCGGCTGCTCCAGCCCGACGGTCGTGGCCACCACCGCATTGACGCTCGTGGTGGCGGTGCCGTCGTACGTCTCGAGACTCGCCATAGACCCAATCTCCTCGCCCGTCCGCGTGTCGTAGACCAAAATTGCTGCATCTGAGTAGCTGACCACAAAAGCGCCGCCGCTGCTGCTCAGCGCCGTGATCGACGTAGGGCTGGCTTTTGTGTTGCTCCTCGTAATCGTGTGGATCAGCGTGTAGTTGAACGGGCTGTTGCTCGCCACTGTCGGTTGGGGACTGCTGGGGAAGCCCGAGCCAGAACTCATCGAGTTGCCGCGCACACGGCCACCGGCTGCACCGCCGCCACGCCGGTTGGCTGCGTTGGGGGCCGCACCAGCCGGCTGCAGTGATACCATTTGCGGCGGCGCGCTCACGGCCCAGACACGCACCGTGCCGTCGGCTGCACCCGATACCAGGATAATGCGGTCGGGCGATCCATAGGTGCTGCTGCTGGGGCCGAACACGGCACCAAGCGTGGCTGGAAGCACGCACAACGCCCAGACGGCGTCGGTATGGCCATCCATTGTCGCTTTGGGGTCGACCCGGCCACGCTCCCACACTCTCACAAAATTGTCCTGGCCACCCGAGAAGATCCAGCCGTCACCCTGCGCACGCCCACCCGTCGAGAAGTTGGGTGCGGCAAACCACGAGGCGAGACACAGCACGGCGCCATGGTGGCCGCGGTGCGTAAAGTCGGCCTGGACGTCCAGGTCCGACACGTTACCGGACGCGAGGTAGGTCGTTCGCGGAATGTGGAAGCGTTTGATCAACCCATCATCGCCAGCTGTGCAGATTTCGGGTTCACCGGGGCTGCCGCCTCCCGAGAAAATGACTGTACGCACGGTGTCAAGGTGACCACGGAGCCCGAACCGCATCTTGAAGTTGCCATTTTCCGTCTTTTGTGCCTTTTGCAAGGCAGGGTTCAGCGAAAGTTCATGCTCGGCGCTCCGTCGTCTCGACATGCTGCCTTTGCGGCGGTGCGAGCCTGGCAGACGATTGGGCGATTTGGGTATGCTGTCGGCAGCCGGGAAAATATCCGTATCGGGGCGGTTCGAAACGGGCTGCTGCGGTGCAGGTGTAGACTCGGGGAACGAGGAGGGGCCGTCGTTGAAGTCCCATGCGTCTGCCTCCGTCGTGGCCGCGGTGTCGCTCTTTTCATTTAGAGTAGAGACTTGGCTGGTCCGCTCTTCCAGTGGATGACTGCTCTGCGCAGTTTGTGTCGTCTGGGGCGGCCAGTCTGATGCTGCCGTCGCCGCTGCGTATGCTGAAGGGTTCACCTCTGCCCCGGATCTGGTCATGGGCGCAGGCTGGAGTTCTGCATCTCTCGGCGGAAAGTTGCCAGATCCTTGCTGAGCCGCTTGTTGTTGCTGCTGCTGCTGCTGGCCCACATGGTTCACGGAGGCTTGTGCCTGCCGAAAGTTCTGGTTCTGATTCTGGTTCTGCTGGGCGGCGCGTGTTGGGGGACGTGCGAATTGGTCCATTTGTTGCTGTTGCTGTTGCTGTTGCTGCTGCTGCGGACCAGCAGGAAGACCAAACTCATCCTCATGCAGGTCCTCCATCAGCGGCAGGGGAGGCGATTCGCGCGGCGGCATGGGGTTGGCAGGTGTGACCATGAGGTACGTAAACTCGGCCTGGCACTGGTCCAGAAAGACGCGCAAATCGGACCGCTGCTCCTCCTCGTCGCCGACAGCGACACTGCGGCCACCGTACTCGGGATTTGCCAGGGGCTGTGCATCCTTGTCGTCCTGGATGCCACGAAGCTTGTCGATGATTTTGGAGGCTTGCTGTTGTTTGTCGGTGTCGGTGCTGGTGGCATCGGTCGACCCCGACTTCGCCTTGAGCAGCGTCGACTGGTCCTTGACCTTCTTTTCCAGGATCGACACATACTTCTTCAAAGCCTTTTGCGTTGCGTCAGCTCGCCGCGCCGAGCCCTCGAGCGACGCTATCCGGCCCTTCATCTCCTGCTTTTCAATCTCCCATGCATTGCGGTCCCGCTCGTGTCGGTGCCATTCTGTTTGTAAGAAGCGCATGACGCCTAAACTGTTAGCGGAGGTCTATTGTATTATGGCATCGTACAGCATCGTGACGTACCCTGCAGAGTGTACTCGGTCGCATGCGGCTGGTTGCCAGCATTGCCCGGCAGACCGCCAGATATGTCGTTTGCAACAAGTCCGCCCAGGCCACCGCCCGGACTCGGCCCCATGTTGCCCTGGCCGTTCCAACTCATGCGCGCAACCAGCAAAGATGGTTGTCTGCGTTAGAAGGAGGTTGGGTCGAAGCACGGGGAGAACGAGGACAGCGAGGAGAACAATGTTGCCACGGAGGGAGCACGCGCGCAAGTCCTTTGCGCAGAATCTCGGCCGGTCGTCGGTCGGTCGTCGGTCGGTCGAGGGGGTGGAGGGTAAAGAATATGTCGGGAACGAAGATATCGGGAAAGATGCCGGACGAAGACGCGACAAGAAATAAAAACAAAAACAAAAATCAAAGATTGAATGCAGATGTTCGCCGAGATGCGGATGCTGAATGTCGTTGAATATGCGATGCAGAAGCCGACGCGGTAAATTGTGAAAGGCCAACAAAGACAGGACTTCAGGACTTTTGGGAAACTATCGTACACGCGCACGGCGAGAATCGAGGTGGGAGTGAGAATGTCGAAGAAAGGAAACTGACAAACGCGAATGCAATTATTACTGTGCTGCACAAAGATGCTGGATGAAGGCAAAGAAGAAGGTAGGAGTGAGGGAGAAAAGCAAGGCTTGCATCGGTGGTCGTGCTTGCCCTTCCTCGGGTTGCTATTGACAAAAAAAAACAGAGAAAGCACACGGAAGGTGCTGTTCAGTCTGCTCTGCTCTCTTTCCTCTTTTTCTCAGAGTCTCATCTACGAGGGAAGGAGCTCTCTGGCTGCAAAACGGAGGCTACGTTGTTACGGGCAGGAACCACAAACCAGCCAATCACTAGGGACCTGACTAGTGACTTCAGGCGCCAAGGCATCAACGGAGGATCCTTGTAGCGCTGGAGCTTTATCACTCAGGGGCTGATCTCAGGGGCAAGAGAGCGAGAAAGAGAGCAGGCGCGTCCAGCGACGTCGCGCGCACGGACGTAACTACTATTTACAGTTGACACCCAGAGGTGGCACGTGACCTTTACTGTCAAAAATGACTTATTTAAATGTCAGTTGCTTCTGTCAGTTGAAAGTAGCCAAGTTCAAGGCCAATATATACCCCATCTTCTCGTCCATCCTATCTACTTTTATATTCTTATTTATTATACAAATCGTGTTATCATTCCTAGTGTCCATCTTATCATAAATCAGAGCTGTCTGCTCGTCTGTTGTACACTGTTCACCCCCTCAAAACTCCAGCTCTTCGACCTCCATCCCGCACGAGACACATCGCTTGACCGACATGCCGTCTTCGTTCTCGACGGCACGGCCCCATTCGTGGACGTGCCGGCCTTTGCTGCCGACGGCATCGCCAAAGGTGGTTGCCTGCGTCTCGCCGTCGGCTGTGCTCTTGCCGCGGGCGTTCCTCCTATAAGCTTCGGTGCGTGTCTTCTTTTTTAATTGGAGCAGCTTCTCCTTGAACTTGGCTTCTTTGCGGCGCTTCTTGTCGGCCTCGCGCCGCTCAAACTCGGCATCGAGCGCCTCGGCGGATCCCCATTTTGTCTTGATGGCGTACTCTTCGACCTGGCACCGAAGGAACAGCATCATGTCGTGCCAGTGCGACTTGTGGGGGTTGGGTTTGGAGAGATGTGGCAAGAGTTCGGCGTCTTTGAGTTCCGGGTCCGTCAAGAGATAGTCCTCTTTGCACTCGGTCTTGGTGAGCAGGCTGTACTTTTCGGGCAGCTTGTCCTTGCACGCGTTGCAGACACAGACGCCAAAGACCTCTTCCCAGACAAAGTCAATCTCTAGACTGTTGCACTCGGCGCACCGCTTTTGTTTCTTGGTGTCGGCCAGGACACTCAGGCCGGGCTCGTACGGTCCTTGCTTCAGCCGCTTTAGGTTGCGTATGGTCTGCATCCGCTCCCACTCAGCCACCGTCATGTGTGCAGGCCTTTCCTGGGCGTTGGGCCCGCGACTACTGTCGGCAAACGCTTTGTTGAAAGGGTCGTCGTCTGTAGACAAGAAACCGCCCTTAGTGTCGGTCATGGCACTGAAATTGTAGTCGACAAACTTGGCAAAGTTCTTGGCCGGGCGGATCTCGACTTCCTGGCCGTTGTTGCCAGCATTGCGGTGGTTGGCCGGCAGGTCGGTGACAGATATGGATGCATGTGGTCGTTTGCCGGTCGCTGTTCCTCCTGTATTCGATGCGTTCTGTGTGCTTTGTGTGCTCTGTGTGCTTTGTGTGTTCTTGTTCTTGTCGCCGACCACGTAGACTTCGTTGGATGCCAAGTAGCCTTTGGCAGGCGACCTGCTTGTGCTTGTGCCAGTCGCGCGTTGAGCAAGTTCGTTTTGCTCTCGTATTTCCTTCGATCGTAGCCGTACTTCGTCCTGTGTGTGGAGTTAGCGATGATGACGAGGCTGAGAGGCGAATGCTGAGGATCGAGGCTGTCTTACCGTCTGTCTGCTGGCAAGATTGGCAGCTGCTGCCGCCTGGCCTCCCGACCTTGTTGAGCGATCCATATTGTGTGAGCGATAATGACAGAGCCAGCTGTCGCGATGTGGTCTTGGGAGGGGAAAGAAAAGTATGCGAATGGACGTCGTGGCTGATTGACAGTAGTGACGTTTGATATTAGTGGAAGTCGGGGGCAAAAGTGCTGATTAGTCAGAAGCTCGCAAGCTGTAGCCGTGCAGGCGCTCACGCCAACAGGCACAACTGAATCACGGCTAGTAGCGGGCCGCCGCAGCCACTTTGATGCTCAGATACGGAGTACTGTTTGACAGACTCGCTGACTCGCAAGCGCAACTCACGGCCTGGGAAACAAAAGATGTTTTACAGACTTTAATTTTTATTAATTCTATTTTATCATTGGCCGCCTAGCTATACAAAAGAAAAAAAGAGCTGACTGTACCAGAGAGCCCAGTCTTGTGGGATAATCTTTCTGTCGGCGCGTTCCATCCTGTGAGGTAGCAGAAGGTAAAGAACGACAAACAGTAAGGAGGGAGAATAGAGAAAAGAGGGAGGGTATTAGTGAAAGAAAAGAGGAAGAGAAAACATCGAATAGGGGGGGAGAAGGGGTCTGACGACCTCTCTCCCACCAAACGTCGACTGTGGACTCTACTCCTCCTTGACGCCACCGTGGCCCGCACGCTCAGCGGCTTCGACAGCCTTCTTGTCGCTCTGGGCCGGGCCGCCCTGGAGGCCGCTCATGAGGCCACCGCCGGCCTTGAAGGGGCGCTTAAGGTCGCCAATGGCGGGCTGGCCAAAGATGTAGATCTTGGCGAGGTTCGACTCGAGGGCGCTCTTGAGGGGGATGATGGACTGGATCAGAAGCGGGTTGGTGTACTTCATGTACAGGTGCATGAACGCCATCATGCCGACACCCATCATCTGCGAGCGCATGAGCTGTTTGAGCTGGCTCTTGTCGTAGGCGTGAACGGTGGTAGTGACGAGCTTGCCCTCCTCGGACGAGCCCATGGGAGCGGGCTCGACATACTTGAGGGTGGTGAGGTCTACACTGTTAGCGGGGGAACAAAATAATCGGCCAGCTCCTCCGGGGCACTCACCCTTCTTCTTGTTGATCAGGGCCTGGATGTAGAGGTAGATGCCCAGGATGATGACGTTGCTGGCAACGTAGGTGATGCGCACGATCTGGAGGGTCTGGGGATCCTCAAAGGGGATGCGCTTCGACACCTGCATCATACCAAGGATGATGACCAGGTTGGTGCTGCCATAAATGTTAGTGGTGATGTTCAGATCGCGACCGCGATGCGCGACATTGACGAGAGAGAGAGAAAAAGAGGAGAGAGAAGAGAAAAGGAAAAGGATGAAAAAGGAAGGGAGGCGCTTACATCTGCGGGCTGATGCTCGTGAGTCCGGCCATTGTGAACGAGGTCGTGGTCTTCAAAGAAAGGAAGGATAGTGGCTGTCGTGGTCGTGTGCCGATTTGTCTGGATGCGATGGAAAGGGGAAGAGAAGTCAAAAGAGTCGAAAGAAGCGAAGCTGGGAAAAGGAAAACCTTCAGAGTACGACAGTGCTAGTGCCATTCGCTGAGATTACATGCACTGCAGAGCACAGATTACAGGGCCTACGCTTAACTGTTGTTTTGGGGTATGTTTGCTGGGAACGGGCGCGGGGGCCTGTCAAGGGGCCTGTCAGCGCCATTTTACAGTGGCCAGAAATGTGTCGGGGGCGGATGTAGTGTTGTTCCGCGCTGTTGTTGGGGCGAAAGGGGTGGAAGGCGGTGGAAGGGACACGTTCTAGTTCAAGGCCTGGCGGCCAGCGTTGCCCGAGTGCCCACTAAGTCCACTTGGCGTGCCATTGAGAAAGAACGAGCCAACGGGCCCCACAGGCTGCCACCTTCCTTTCACGGTCGAGCTACCACGAGCCACTGAGCCGCACCTGCAAGATGTAATTACGTCGTAGTAAAGTTTAAGGTAGCGTGCCTGCCAGCTTCGAACCAACCACAACAACAGTCTTTTACGATGTAAGATACTGAGTAAAAATCACAGAGAAACACGGCATGGTCTTCTCATCATGAGCTGTGGATTCATCAACTCGATGGCCTCTGTCTTTGTGCAGAAGGGAGCAGTGGGATAGTGTATTGAATTGAAGTGGGCTAACTTTTGACTGCAAAGATGCCACGACCGAGGACGACCCTCCACTCAAGCAGCTGACTAGATAGTCTATTGTTTATCACGAACTCGACGATCTTTTCACGACCTTCACGCCGACTGCGTCTCTACCTCTCCGTGACCCTTCGTGACGCGCCTACGCCGCTGCACCCTTCTCAGCCGCTTGCACGAGGCCCGCGAACCCAGTCAGTTTCGCACTGCCAAAGTCCTGACTCCGTGGTGGTGAGACGAGGGTTGAGGCTGTAGCGGACAACAGTGTTGGTCGTTGGAGGAGAGGTCGGGGGAGACAAGAAAGCGACAGGGGAAGACAGGGCGAAAGCTGAGCTTGGGTAGGGCCAGAAAGTCCCGACTTTATGAGGAGCCAAAGTTGGCTGCCGTCGCTCACATTGGACGAAAGCAGCGAGACGAAAGCGAGCCAAGAGTTTTACCCGGCCCTCGCCGTCTGCTGTGCACAAATGAAGAGGATGTGGAAAGAGGAGACAGTGATGATGGCCCGCTCTGTCCTCACGCGTCATGTTCTTCAATTAGATTTGTGACTATCAGAAAGTTGACGGTCGTCCCGCTGCTATTAGTCCGCTGTCAACTGGGTCTAGGTCTAGTTTATGTCCTTTGGGTAAATCGACTTTGCAAACCTTCTCGGCCCGCCGTCACTCTACTCTCTGTTCTGCGGATACCAGCCGGTCAATGTCCATAACCGAGCATTCGGCACCTGGTAAGGCACCTGGTAAATGGTCTGGCCATTCGGGCAAGCTTCGTTGTCACCCTGCCCATGTTCTCCTTCCTATTGCACGGCACAGCCCGGAGAGAACTGCTTGGCTTAGGCTGATATGTTGATGTTCGTCAATGTACACTGTAACTAATCACGGCCAGCAGTGAATCCTGTTGCCATGATAAAAGTGACATTGGGAACTCGTATTTTATTCGTCCGTAATCGTCTTTTATAGACATGCATATTCCCTTCACTTAATTATGCAAACTACACCAAATAACGGGCGTTTTTGTCTATGTCAATGCGTTGGATGGCGGAAACACACAGCTCTGGCCCGCGCTCTCTGGCTAATTAGCCAGGAAAACCTCTGTCTTTGTTCCAAGATCTAAAATCTGGCTCTGTCGGAGGTCCGCATGGGACCTGCATCGCCCCCAGGACGGGCCTTTCCTTTTACCGTCCATCTTCCGCCTCTCATTGTCTAATTGTCCAATTGCACGTTTTGGTTTGGCAATCTCAGTGTTCACTCAATTTAGATTGCCGTGTACCGCCCCTCGATTGTCCATAAACAAATCATCAATGCTGATCAATGTCGGAGAGAAAAGTCAAATCGGACCCGAGGGCAGTCATTGCAGATGGAGACTGTATTGAAAAGTAACGCCGCGGGTTCATAAGCTTGAATTAACTCATGACTGTCGTCTATCTATCTTCGTCTATGTTTCTCCCACTCTCCCACTACAGAAAGTGCTTGACACTCTCCCAGAACTCCGTCGGGCACTCGTACATGGGCAGGTGGCCCGCCTGGGGCACAACCTTGAGCTCGACGTCGCCCTTGCCGACAATCTCACGGAAGTTGCCCATGGCCTTGGCCAGAGCGCCCTTGCCGTCGCCATCGCCGACCACAAACAGACCGGGAACAGACAAATTCTGGGCAGCTTCGCGCAGGTCATAGTTCCACAGCGCCTGGCAGCTGTACTTGAAGCCGTCGCGGTTGTTGGCAGTCACAATGTTGATCATGTTCTGGGTCGCCTCTGTTTTGGCAGAAACAGTCTCTGGGTGGAACCAGCGCGACACCGTAATACCGGCCAACGTCTCCATGCCGGTCGGCGAGCCCTCGGCAATGCCAATGCGCTCCTTCCAGGCAGCCGTGTTGGCGTCGCTGCTCAGAATGTTGAAATCGCACGCAACAAACTTGCCGACGAGCTCGGGGTACTTGAGGGCGAACTGGAGCGTGGTGGCGCCGCCCATCGACACACCCACCAAGGCCTCCAGCTTGGTAATGCGCAGGTGCTTGAGCAGTTGTCTCAAGTCGTCGGCCAGCATGGACATGGTCGCCGGCACAAACGGCTCGGGAATGGCGTGCCGGCCGCGGGTATCGTAGCGCAGGATGCGCAGGTCGGGGCGGTTCTTCTTGAGGATGGCCACAAAGTCGTCCCACATGTGCAGCGAGGTGAGCAGCGAGTTGGAGAAGGCGACTGTCGGCGCGCCAGGGGTCGGGTTGCCCTCGAGCCGGTACGGGATTTCGAGGCCGTCGGTCGTGGTGACGTAGGACTCCAGCACAACATCCTTGCCGTCGGCTGCCGGCGTCGAGGCGGTCTTCGCGTCTGAAGACACAAATGCCTTGGATGCCGGCAGGGGCGCCAGGTGCTCTAGGTCGCGCGGTGCCGCACCAAACACGTAGAAGAGCGAGTATGTGCGGCGGCCCTTGTTGGCCACGTACTTAGAAAAGACGTCGGTGCGCCACGGCGTGTCCATGGACGCCTTGTGCTCCAGACCTCCCAGGCCGTTAGTGGCCTTGTACTCGTGCAGCGTAATCAGATGCAGCGGGGCATTGCCGTTGGGCGGCAGGTCGAGGCTCGACGTGCGGAACCGCCGCGAACGCAGCCAGCCGGGCACTTTCTGCAGCATGCCAAAGTGCTCCTCCTCGTACCAGCGGACGAGCTCTTTTTCAGCGCCTTCAGCATCACTCAAGGTGATATCCACGTACACCAGCACGGTGCCGTCCGCCTCCTTGTCGCTTTGCTCGGCGTGCGGCACGTAGTCGTCGGCCTGGCGCGAGGACTGCAGGTCAAAGAAGTAGCGCTTGACAGCCACCTGGCCAATGGTCGCGGCCTCGCGCGGGCTGCGGTTGGCCCGCAGGTCTGTGTACACGGGCTGCGTCAGAATCGCCATGTCCGTGACGTCGTACGTGGCCAAAAAGATCGGCTTCTCGCCATCCGTCGCGCGGTAGCGCTGGCCCGTCTCGAAAATGGCCGGCAGCCGCAGGCGAGTCGGGCCGTGCTCGTTGTTGTACCACTCGTGGAACTGGTCGAGCGACAGGCCTTCCTGCGGCTCCATCGTGACGAAGAGCATGCCGGGGGTGGGGGAGGCCATGATGTGAGAGAGGAAAACGAAGAGAGAGAGAAGGTACTTGCTCTGAGTCTGAGATGTCGTTTCGTGATGTCGATTTCGTCGATGCGATGATTTGATGGCTTTGATGACGTCGGTTCCTAAGTTGGGACAGAATCACAGATGTCTGTAGACAAACTCAAAAAACGGCAATCGTTCAATATATACCATCCATTTGTGCCCGCCATCGCGCCGTCCACCGGCGAAGCAGCGCGGCGGGATTGCGGTTCGGCAGTGCTTGTGGTGGGGCAGTTTTGGGGTAGTGCGCTCGCGGGGAAGAGTACTCCCTAGCTCTTTCCTGTCTGCTCCAGTCTCTGTGATGCAGTGGCGGGGATTGGTCCTTCCCTCTTGTACCTGAAGTTATTTCCCAAATTGGAAAGGCACGTCTCTACGCGTCCTGCCTTCCTCACTTTTGTCGTGCTCTAGTGCGTGTGGTGTCCGCTCTTGCCGGGATGAGACCTTACCCGGCGGAAAGAGTAGAAGCGCAGCAGGTGCTCGGAAGGGAAGCAGCAGATACGGAGTAACACCTCCTCGTACTCTTCAACAGCGGTTGCAGCTGCCAGCCAATCAGGAGCTGTGCGCAGCCTTTCGACATTGCTGCCATCCAAGCTCAGTCGTGCCTGCCCCTGCCTCGCTGCCGCTGCCTCGCGATCGTCTGTCCGTGCCTGCCAGCCTTGTCGAACCCTGTGGTTCGCGCCTTCCCCGAGTATCTTCTGTCTTCAGGGGCTCGAGCTGGCTCTCGTGATCTCGTGATCTCGATCTCCACTCACTTTTTCCTCATTTTCTCTTCCACAAACAACAAACAACAAACCAACTTCATCTCCAGCCGTTTTGCTTGTCTGCCAGTCCGACATACCCCATTGGCGCTGCTACAGGACTTTATTCATTCGTTGACTAGCTGTTTATCTGCACTTACCCGCTCCAAGACAGCATTTCATTCGCCCACAAGCAAAATCAAGCAAACTAAGCAAACGACAGCAAACGAAAACACGCATCTGCCATCAGCCTATCCTCATCTTCTACCCCTCTTCTCCCATCCAATTATTTTCCGTCTGTTCTCTTCTCCCGACAATCACTTTCACACTGACGTCCATCTCCCCATTCTTGGATATGACAACCCACCATGGAGGTCTTCGTCCACAACTTGCCCGCCGAGGGCGATCTCAGTAATCAAGGTTTGTTGCTCCAGCTGCGGCCGTTTATGCGTGCCCTCAAGATTGCAGATACCGCCTACGACTGCGAAAAAGCCGCCAAGAAACGGCATGCCTTTATCACGTTTCTGTCCGAGCAGGATGGCAAGCGGTTCCTCGACAAACATGGCGAGATCAAGTCCTCTCGACCCGGCACTCATAACAAAGGCAAGGGGCAGGGCCGTCCCACGATATCTCGTCTCTACATGCTTGGTGCCCACGTCATGTGCCGGGTCAGCGACCGTGTCCTGAGCCGCTCGTCACTCGGCGTTCTGGCTGCACAAGAAAAAGAGAGAATGGAGAGCAGCAAGCAGCCCACGACTGCAAAACAATCAACACACACTGCAGCTCCCCAAAACAAGTACAGTGACATGGCCGACAAGTCGTTTGAGTTCCACAGATTCAGTTGCGGCTACTACAAGTTCCTCGACGACGACTCGCTGGCCTACGTCCCCGAGTATGTCGACGTCAGCTTCAGGGGTCTGGCCGAGTTCGGCAAGCGACACTTGACCATCTACAGCAGCGATGGCGAGGCCATCTACATCCCGCTCTTCACCATCCACGAGATCGTATGGTCGCCGCATGGTCTTGTCAACCTCACTCTGACCACCGTGCCCCTCTTCTTCTCGGCGATGCAAGACACCCGCAAACGGACACGTCTGACGGCCCTCAACGACCGCCATGCCAAGCTGGTCGGCAAATGCCTCGTCTACCAGATTGTCGTCCGCCCGCAGCAGATCCACCACAAGATGCAGCGCCTCGCGAGCCTCGGTGGCTTGACGGTCACTCGCTACGAAGTGCAGTACGCGTCTGGCCCGGATTTTGCGACAAGCGACATGAATTTGCGGGCCTTGCTCGCCCAATACACCCAGGACCGGCAGCTGCCACACTCCATCTTGCTCCAACTCCAGGCACTCGCTAGCAACGCGTACCTGCATCCGGACACGGTCAGCGGCCTGGCCCAGAAGCTCGCCCAAACTTTTGACAAGGCGCCCATCTCCGTCGAGGCCATGAAGAAGCTGTTTTATGCCATCGACTGGCCCACGCCAAACCACCCCGACCCAAGCGAGTTTGGCGTTCCCGCCATCTATGATTACCTGGTTGATACGGAGCAGGACATGGAGGATGGGCTATATGTTCGACGGGGGCTGGTGAATCCTGGCCGCAATTTGACAGCCATTCATCGCGTCATGGTCACGCCCACGCACCTCACGCTGCACGGTCCCGAGCTCGAGAATAAGAACCGTGTCCTTCGCAAGTTTCCCAACCACCACGACTACTTTATCCGTGTGCAGTTTTGCGACGAGGACGGACAAGGTCTCCGGTTTAATGGTCGCGTCGACTTTACTCACGTATACGACCGGTTCCGCAAATCAATGGTCGAGGGCATCAACATGGCCGGCCGCACCTATAGCTTTTTGGGGTGGTCGCACTCCTCGCTGCGCTCGCACTCCATGTGGTTTGTGGCCCCTTTTATCGACGATAATGGCAAGCTGCAGACGCACTTTACAATTATTTCTGATCTTGGCGACTTTGACAAGATCCACTCGCCCGCGCGGTGCGCCGCCCGTATTGGCCAGGCCTTTTCGGAAACACCGTACGCGGTCCCGCTGGCCGAGAACAGGATTGGTGTGTACGGCATGCCCGATGTCACATCGCCGTCCGACCCAAACCGTGTGTTCAGCGATGGTGTCGGCACCATCTCGTGGGAAGCAGCTGAGGCGATCTGGCGACAACTGCCACGCGGTAAGAAGAAGCCCACGTGCTTCCAGATCCGGTACGCCGGTGCCAAGGGGATGCTTTCGCTCGACACGCGGCTGACCGGCAAGAGCATCTTTCTTCGGCCCTCCATGATCAAGTTCGAGAGCAGCGAGAAGACCAACTTGGAGATCTGTGACTTGGCCACGCAGCCCATCCCACTCTACCTTAACCGGCAGCTCATCAAGATCCTCGAGGACATGGGCGTACCAACGTCGTGGTTCCAGAAGCGGCAAGAGGAAGCGCTGCGTGAGCTGCGGCTCATCACATCCAGCCCGTACAACATGGCCAGTTTTCTCAAGGCGCAGACCGTGGCTACGTCCATCAAGCTGCACAAGGTGCTGTTACTGGCGGACCGATTGGGCCTTGATTTCCGTACGGATCCATTTCTGCGGCGGGCCACGGACGCTGTTATCCTTCGCGAGCTACGGCTGCTCAAGCACAAAGCCCGCATGTTTGTACCCTTGGGTATCACGCTGTTTGGCATCATGGATGAAACCGGCTTTCTGCGGGAGAACGAGGTCTACATTACGTTCGACGTGCCGAAGAGCGGCTCAAAGTCCAAACGGTTCCGGCCGCCACCCAAGCTCAACGATCTGGTGATTGTGACACGCTCGCCCGCTTTGCATCCTGGCGATATCCAGCTCGCCAGAAATGTGCACCCGCCCCCCAGCGAACCGAGCCATCCGCTGCGCCATCTGCGCAACTGCATCGTGTTCAGCTCCAAAGGTGTCCGTGATCTGCCGAGCCAGCTGAGCGGTGGCGATTTGGATGGCGACATTTTCAATATCATCTGGGACCCGGAGATCTGTGAATTGCCAGAGCTCAACACGTTCATGCCAGCCGACTACCCGCGCCAACCCCCCCTCGACATTGGCCGGCCAGTGAAAACCAAAGACATTGCGGATTTTTTTCTCAACTTCGTCCAGACGGACCATCTCGGTGCCATTGCTACACGCCACATGATCCTTGCGGACCAGCTGCCCAGCGGCACACTTGAGCCTAACTGTATCAAAGTGGCAGCGCTGCATTCGACAGCTGTGGACTTTTCCAAGACGGGACTGCCCGCCGACCTCAAAAGTATGCCGCGTGCCAACCGGTACCGCCCGGACTTTTTGTCGCCGGGCCCCATTGTCGAAGTGCACCACCGCAAAGACATTGATCTGGAGCAGTTTATGGTGACCACGGGCCTCGGAGAGGATGAAGAGGATGAGGAAAGGCACGAGATGGATGCGCCCAGCTACAAGTACTACCGCTCGACCAAGACACTGGGCACACTGTACCGGGCCATTGACGAGCGCAAGATTTGGGAAGACGATGTGCGCTACCGCAATGCAAACGGCGAGACTGCCGATTTGGACGACAGCCCCATGTTCTACGACGCATTCCTAGAGTGGGCTACCCAGGAGTGCGAGCTTCTAGGCTGCACAGATTGGCAGAAGCGCTCGGACGAGGCGCTGCGGATTCGGTCTGCGTACGAAGACTCGATTGTGGCAACCATGTACGAGTTCTCGGAGCACCCGACGCTGCCCATCACGGAGCTGGAAGTGTTTATTGGCACGATTGTGAACAAGTCGGGCTCGCAGACCTTGCGGCAGCGGGACCGGTCGCGCAAGCTACGAGACGAGTATGAGCGCATCTCGTCGTGGATCACAGCACAGATCCGGCCGAGGGGGCGGAAGGGCGGCGATGACTCTGTCGGTGCAGATGGGGACGATGACGATGAAGACAACGGCGCCAACAACAACAACAACAACAACAACAGCAGCAGCAACAACGCCGACTACGAAAAAGAGGGCCGGGACTGGCGAGCGCAGCGGATTGCCGTATTGGAACTGTGCCTGGCGTGTGCTTACAGCCAAAAGGAGGACAAGAAGAATGAAAAGGACGAGCGCAAAAAAGAGCGGAGTGGATTTGGGAGCACCAAAAAGAATGAGGAACTCAACAAGATTGAGTCGTTTTGGCTTGTGGCGGCGTCGGCGCTGATCCGTGAGCTGGAGTTTATCCATCACGGTCTGCAGTTTGATGTCGACCTGCAGCAGGATATGGCACAGTTGTCGCTGGGAGGAAGGTAGACGGTAGCACACAGTCAACGAGAACTGCGGGGTCTAGCCAGACTGCTGTGTAGGCGGGCGAGCCGTGCCGGAGATAATGGCTGCTGCCGGCGATAGTTTGAGGCGATCTTTCTCCACGTTCTTAGCCTTCCGTTGTTGCTAGGCTCTTCCTCTTGTGGACAACCTTTTGAGCTTTGATACTTTGATGCTAAATTTGATACCCTTTTATGACAGCCATGGCATTCAACACATTCAACACGACCGTATCACATTAACCCAATCAGGAACCCCCGACGCAGTACTCACCAGCCCCTACTGTGTACACGACTCATCCACATGGCCCGCATCTTCATTACTGGGTCAGCCGACGGCATTGGCCTGCTCACAGCCAAGCGTTTGATTGCTGAAGGCCACCAAGTCGTGCTCCATGCGCGCAACGCCAAACGGGCACGCGACACAGAGACTGCCTGCCCGGGCGCCGAAGCTGTGCTCGTCGGCGACCTGAGCAACCTGGCCGAGACAAAGTCGGTGGCAGAGCAGGCACAAACTCTACTCAAGAAAGACGGCCCTGACGCTCGCTACGACGCTGTCATTCACAATGCGGGCGTCTATCGCGGACAGGACAACGCCGTCAGCAAAGACACAGGCTTCCCTCGGCTCTTTGTCGTGAACTCGCTTGCCCCGTACATCTTGGTCGTGTCCATGACGGATCCGCTGCCCCGCCGGCTTGTGTTTATCTCGTCCAGCATGCACTACGGCGGCCGCCACAAGCTCGACACGATGCCGCGCAATGTCACGTACAGCGACAGCAAGGTACATATGGTGATGCTGGCCAAAGCGCTGGCAAGAAGGTGGCAAGATAGTTTGGAGTATTCGGTATCCGCCGACCCTGGATGGGTGCCGACTAAGCTGGGTGGACGGTCGGCGCCGGACAGCATGGACGATGCGGTGGCAACCTATGTGACGGTGGCTCTGGGGACGGGCGAGGCAGACGGAAACGGAGGAAGCGTGGGCGGCAAGTACTTTGTCAACTCGCGGGTCGCGAAGCCGCAGCCTGCCACCAACGATGAGGCGGTCCAGGACGAGTTGCTAGCCAAGCTGGCGGATCTCAGTGGTGTACCCATGGCAGATGTGTGAGAGAGTGCGTGGCTCATAGGGCACTTTAATGTAGGCACCTCAATGTGTTGATAGCAAGCTCTAAACTTGGATAATCAAGCTGATGAGAATTTGAATTTGCATATGAAATCCGGCTGGCAACTCAATCTGGCAGCTATGCAAACTCTAAACAGTCGAAAGTGCTTATGATTGTCATCTGTCAGGTGTTGTCGATTGTTAATCCTCGGCATTCGCCAGTCACTTCTTTAAAGCTTGGCCGACTTGTTGACTTCCATTGGAGTTTCGGGCTCTTTCTAGATGCAGATTCTTCACAATGCAACATTGTCGCTCTCTTTTCTGGTTGCTGTACGTCACAGGCGGCGATCCACGATGTAAGCAGGCTGACAGGCTTGTCCAAAGTACGAGTAGTAGTGCCGCACAGTCTGCTGCGTGGAGCATGTTAGTGGTGCTGTCTGCACTCCGCAAAAAAAGGAATAAAAAACCTGAATTTACCCCAACATCGTCAACGTTGCATATTCCACGACAGGGGTACGAATCGTGCATTGCGAACGTACACAGTCCCTCTTAAAGTCTCAAAGTGTCTGCACAACTCGTACTGCAGGGATTGAGTGGCCCTTGCAGGAAAAGGAAAAGGAAAGAGAGTGAAAAAGAAAGAAAAAAACGTGCTCTCGGTAGTCTTTTCTCTGTTTCCTTCTTGGTTTTCCGCTAACTGACCTCCGTCTATTTACTTGCAGTTTTCAGTCATATTCTCCGTCCCACCACTGCTGCATCTCGATGGTCCATGACGTAGAGGACTCTCGCCAGATTGGCTGCATGTCCCCGGCCACCTTTTTTCTTCTGCGTTTTCTCAATTCTGTGCAACACAGGCAGACAGGCTCCCTCACAAACCCAGCGGGACACATCTCGATGCCAGGATGCCCAAGATGTACGTCGTACTTTGTTGGTTCTTCTGGTCTGGTCCTTTTGGCTCTTTCGGCTCTTTTTCTGCTTGATTGAATTATCGGCATAAGTATGCCTCGTATGCCCGTCCGCTCCCCCTTTTTCCTCTTGCCCAGTAGCAATTCGTTCATCATTCTTCGCCCTGTTCTTCGTCCTGTCTTTCCTTCCCATACTCGCACCGGTCAAGCATTGTACATTGTTCCGGCTTCTTCCTTCTTCACCATTAACATCACAAACTAAGAGATTTCGTCACTCGAGTCTGCACTTCCCCGATTGTCTCACACTTTCTCTTACCACACATATATCGTTTATACCATTACTTCACCACCTCACGCCATGGCACCTCCTCTCGTCCCGCAACTCAGTCCCCGGACACCGCTGCCTAGCCGCACATTGGCATCATCAGGTGCCGTCCGCGACTATGTGCTTCGTGTCCGCCAAGCAACATCCAGCACCGTCACGGTCGTCGCGACCGACAACTCGGGCGGTGGCGGCGGCAACAATCTCTCGGGCGGCGCCATTGCCGGTATTGTGATTGGCTCTATTGTGGGCTTTTTGTTGTTGCTCTGGATCCTTCGGTCTTGCTTCAACCTTGGTGCACCGCCCAACGATGAACGCGAGGCCTGGTACCGCGACGTCGAACCACGCAGCGCCCGTCGCGATCGTCATCGTCATCACCGCCGCAGCTACGACGACCGTGACGGCCGCTACTACTACAGTAGCGACGGCCGCAGCCACAGCCGGCCGCCTTCGTACGGCATGTATACGCAGTCGACCCCCGTCTCGGAGCCTGTGCCCGTCGTCGTCCGCGGCAGCAGCCGGCATCGGCGGTCGTCGGTGTCTAAGGCACGCAGCCCGCGGCGGTCAGGCACGATTGTGTTGGAGGAGCAGCGGGGGCGGTACTGATCGTCGATGATGGGTAATGGTGATGGTTACTCATGAAGACGGAATAGGGCACGGGAGTTACCGTCCCGAAATCTTAATCAGTGGAGGATGCCGATAGGGAAAGAGCCGCGACCTTTTTTCTCTTTTACGGAGGAAGCTACTCGCAAGGAGAGAACACGCTCGCTGGAAAGGGCAACTACGATCCTGAAGGACACGCGCTCAGGAAAGAGCACAAGCAATCACGTGCGATTGCACTGTTACGATATAATGTCACGATAGTACCCATACTTTACTTATGCACACTTGACTTTTCACACTCCATAATTCACGCAATAGAAAATGACAGACGACACGCTATTTATTCACGATTTATGACCACGGTCTGTCCTCGGATGCTATAATACAAGTCTACCAAACAAAGCCCATGCGCGCAGTTCTCCGTCCTGATAAAATAGAATAGAAAAGAATCCCACTACTCCCACTACTTCCACAGCTTGCCCAGAGACACTTCCTTGTCGTCGTGCTTGTTAAGAATCTTGGCTGTCGCCAGCTCAAAGTCCTCCTGTGTGACGTGCACCCGCCGCTCGCGCAGGGCATACATGCCGGCCTCCGTGCACACGCCCTTGAGCTCGGCACCCGAGCACCCATTCATCTTCTCGGCAATCTTGGTCAGGTTGATGCCGCGCGTCAGGTTCATCTTGCGGCTGTGGATGCGCAGAATGTCGGCACGCGCCTCGACGCTCGGTGGCGGGAACTCGATTTTGCGGTCGATGCGACCGGGCCGCAGCAGCGCCGGATCGAGGATATCCAAACGGTTCGTGGCCATGATGACCTTGATGTTCTTGGTGGGCTCGAAGCCGTCCAGCTGGTTCAGCAGCTCCAGCATCGTGCGCTGCACTTCCGAGTCGCCGCCACTGCTGCCCTCGACACGCGACGAACCAATCGAGTCGATCTCGTCCATGAAGATGATGGAAGGTGCATGCTCGCGCGCCATCACAAACAGCTCACGCACCATGCGCGAACCCTCGCCAATGTATTTCTGGACAAGTTCCGAGCCCGATACCCGAATAAACTTACAGTCCGTGTGGTGCGCCACGGCACGCGCCAGCAGCGTCTTGCCTGTACCGGGCGGGCCGTACAGCAGCACACCCTTGGGCTGGGCGATACCCAGGCTCTCAAACAACTCTGGGTGCTTCAGGCCAAGCTCAATCACCTCCTTGATCTCCTTGATCTGTTGGTCCAGACCGCCAATCATGTCGTACGTGCTGTCCGGCACCTTCTCGACCATCATCAGCGACACCAGCGGGTCCACCGACGACGGCAGCATCTTTTCGAGCTTGTAGCTGTCCGACAGCAGCGTGACACGCTTGCCGACCGTCAACTTGGCAATGTCGACGCTGTCGGCCACGTCCACGACGTATTTGCCCTCCGGGTGCACCTTGACCAGCACCTTCTTCGTGCTCATCACTTTGACGACCTCGCCGACGTACGAGCCCGGTTGCTGCAGCAGGCCCAGCTCTTCGCGCAGCAGCCGCACGCGGGAGTTGTAGTCGTTGCGCTGTGCCTCGAGACGGCGCAGGACGGCCTGGCCCTTTAAGATCTCGAGCTTCATCGCCTCGATCTTGTTCTGGTAGTAGTTGTCGAGTGACATTGTGGGAGGTGGGGGTGGTCGTTAGACCGGCCGGCAGAGAGAAGGGTGTGGTCGATGGGTAGAGAGGGGAGAGGCCGTCGTAGATTGTTCGTCAAGTCGTCAATGTCGATGCGAATGTGAGGTGGTCAATTGGTGATGTTTGTTGATGTGTAGATGATGAAGTTGAAGTGGATTGAAATGGCAGTTGCAGTCGTGAATGCTTGTGCCTGTACGGAGTACGTCGTACATGGAAAGAGCACAGTCGCAGTTGCCGTTGGTTGACAGAGCAGCGCCACCCAAGAGGCTGTCTGTCCTAGGCACGGGCAAGGCCAACGCGTCCAGCGAGATGGTCACGTGAATTGTGGGGAGCTATCGCCGCTAGGAGGCCATGAAAAGGGTCCACTTTTATTTCACCACCCAAATCCACCCCAATTGTTGATACAGCAGCTTGTTGACGGATGAATCCAACATTCATATTGCTATTGTACAAGTATACCGCATAACAGTACAAGTATGCAAGAATATAAATAGTAGTGATAAAATGAAAGCATCAAGTAGAGTGCCCAAAACCAGCAGAACCAGCAAACACCAAACCAAGATTGAGAATGCAGAAAATATCAAAAGTCTTTGGATACAAAAGAATAAAGAAGGAAGAAAGAGAAGGGTACTCGCAAATGTACGCTCCAATCCAAATAGACAAAAACCAAGATGCAGGACTAGGAGGATAGGAGGGAAGATATCGCCTACTGGCCACGGGTGATCCGCCGCCGCTTGATCGTGCCAGAGCCTTCGTCGGCGTCAGCAGTTTCGTCGTCGTTCTTTTCCTTCTCCTTCTCTGCCTTATCATTCTTGTCCTCGCTGTCAACTTCGTCGACACCTTCGACCAACTCGCTATCGTCCAGCGGCAGATCCAGCCCTTTCGCCCCCGGTGGCGGTGCCGGCATGCCGCGCTGCCGTTCTGCCGAGCGCATCTCGCTAAGCAGCTTCTCGACCTCGACGTACATATCGCGCGTGTCATTGACGACGCCATCCTCGTCCACCTTGTAGCGGGTATTGTCCCCTCCCGTGGAGGTGTTGGGGTCGAGGTCTTCCTCCTCGTCTTCACCCACCAAAAAGGAGGGGCCCGGCCCGCGGTGCGAGTCCGGGTTGTACATGACTGCATTGGCAAACATGTGCACGAGCTCGCACTCGAGCTGGCTGCTGTTGATGATACCGCGGGGCGGGACCAGGTCGGCATTGATGGGCAGCCAGACGCTGCTACTGTCCTTTGTGTCCTCGAGCGCAGAGGCGACGGCCGTGGCCGCCTTGTTGCCCTGAGTGATGGCCATACGAATCGACTTAAGGTCCACCGGGTGGCGCACAATGCTGCCGTACCCAGGCGCGTCGCGGTCGCGGATCTTGTGGGCAAACATGTTGGCGTGGCGGTGGCTGCCGATCTGGTCGAGGGCTGAGGCACTGATCTTGGGGAAGCCGCGCATCCACAAGACGTGTGTGGGCGGCGTGGGCGGGCCGACCAGCCGCCGGCGGGCCAGCACGGAAGGGTCGGGTTTGGTGGTCGTGCTGAGGTAAATGTCGATGGACTCGTCGTCGTCGCCTCCGCGCTTTCGCTTGAGAGCACGTGCGTTACTGCTGTGGCCCTCATCATCACCCATCTCGATATCGTCCAGCGAAGCTTTGGGCGTCGAAGCCTCCGCCTTAATCGGATGGCTGTCGTCGTCTTGCGAGCGTGAGTGCCGTGATGGCCGGCCGCTTCCGCGCGTGCTGCGATCGGTCTTTGCTACCGCCACTGGAGGCTGAGGCTTGCGCAAGTTCCTCGACTGGCGCTGAGTCGAGGCGGACGGCGACACGGGCGAGGCGTCGTCGGCGTCGTCGTTGTCGCCATGAGCCATATCCGAGTCGCGAGTAGCACTCGGCTGCACAGGACTGAGCGGCTCGTAGGCCGGACTGGCCATGTCGCCAACATCCGGGCCAGGCGTCGACGACGTCGGCTCACTGGGCTTCCACCGCGTGCCGCTGCCCCGAGGAAGGAACATGGCCCCAGCAACATTTTGGAGTGGCGTATGCGGAAACGGCCGCGGTGACTGGACGGGCGTCGGCGTTCGCGACGGTGGGCCGCCGCGGACATGTTCAGGCAACGGCGGCCGTGGCACCAAGCCAGCAGCACCGGGCGTTGAAGGCGGGCCTCCAGGCGGGCCTCCTGGTACACGCTGCAACTGGGGCGTCGGGGCGATGGGCGGCATGTGTTGCTTCTGGGTCGCGGGAACAAGTGGCCGGGGCGGGCCTACTTGTTGTTGGGGAGCTGCTGGCTGTGCGGGTTGTGATCCGGCAGAGTGTGTCGTCGTCGATGGCGAGTTCGGGACAGGAGTTTGGGTGCCCGGTGTGTGTAGAGATGGCGCTGTCTTGGGGAGCGTCTGGGCGGCATTGCCGTTCGGTGGAACACCAGCTTGCTGCTGTTGTTGTGTCGTCGGCGGAAGATGGGGAGGGGGTTGGGCAGGCGAGATGGGGCGGGACGCCGGCTGGGAGGAGGTCGTCGAGGCCGCTGCCGACGGAGTTTGTGTTTGTGTAGGTTGTGTTTGTGTCGGCTGGATAGCAACAGCAGACGGCGTTCGTGAAGGAGGCTGAGGAGAGGAGGCGGCAGCAGTGGCGGGAGCCAAGGGTGTGAGTTGTGGCCGTGTCTGCTGTAGAGCCGGGCTGGCCGTGTTGAGGCGTGAAGGTGTTGAGGCAGACGATGCTGCGTCGGCAGGACGCGCTGTCGCCGGAAGCAGGGGCACATTAGACGATGCGCGCTGGCCGCCGCCGATAAAAGGATGCTGTTCTGGAGTATGTCGTGCTGATGGAGGTTGTGCGGATGCCGAGTTTGACCGCGAAGACGCGGCAGAGGCAGGCTGGGGTGCTTTCGACATCTGCTGCTGCTGCTGCTGCTGCTGCTGCTGTTGCTGTTGCTGTTGCTGTTGTCGCCCATTCTGCTGCTGGGCTGCGGCCGCGGCAGCTGCGGCCTTAGCTTCCGCTGCCCTAGCATGCGAGCCACGCCCGCCGCCGCCCGCCGCCTGCTGCTCGAGAAGGCGGATCTCGGCCTGGACCTTTTCGATGCGCCGCTCGTCCTCACGGATGGCGTTGACGATGTGTTCGCGGTATCGGACGTACAAACGCTCGACGAGGAAGGGGAGTTGTTCGGCGGAGGCTGTAGGAGCTTCTTTTGGTGTCTCCTTCTCCTTCTCCTTTTCTGTCTTCTCCGTCTTTGTGCTCGCGTCCCCGCTGTTGCCGCCGCTACCCTTTATACTTGCGGCTTCGCCGCTCGCACTCGCGCCGCCAAACTCTTGCAACAGCTGCGTAAACAGCTGCTGCAGCGCGTCCGCCGTCAGCCGGTCCGCGTTATACCGGTCATCGCTGCGGATAAAGGGATTCGACCGAAGAACCGTAGCAATGCGGGCAAAGGCGTCGGGCTCGACACCGTGCTTAAGGATGGACTGGAAGAGCAGCAGCGACTCGAGCGGTGTAAAGGTATTCGGTGTGAAGGTGGTGGTCGTCGTGCCGGAGGTCGTTGTCGGCAAAGGGCCGGGGGTGGTCGTCGTCATTCCCCAAGGAAGAGGAGGAGCCCCGCCGCGCCAGGAAACGACGGGCGCAGCTTCACGTCTCGGCAGAAGGTGTAGAGGCGCCAGGGTCTATTGTCAAGCTGTTAGTATGTTGGGTCAGTGTGTGGGGCGTGATGACACGTGCACAGGGTGGACAGCAATATTGGTGATGATATTGGTGATGTTGAGGATGACGATGATGCTGATGGATATGCTGAGAAGTGCTCAGGCAAGGAAGAGAGGGAAGAGCAGCCGCCATGTATGCCAGAAGACATGGACGTCCATCGCCAAGTCCGTCACCACGTCCTGCATCGCGTCACGTACCGAGGATTGCCGCAGAGTCGGGGGTCGATCGTGAAGTCCACCAAAAACACGAATTGCCGCGCGAAAACCAGCAAAACGCGCTCAAGGATCTTTTACTGCATCAACACTGCCGAAAAGGATGATGGAGATGATGGAAAATATGCTGTTGGTGATGTTCGCCGCGTATTTCGGATATCTCAATGAAAATGGGTCGTCGTCGTCGGGTTTGCGCATACAACGCGTCGTCTGTCGTCAGAGCAGCTCTCTGTGCTCTCTGTTTCGTCGTTTCGTTTGGTTCGTTTACTCGCGGCGCCAGGCGAAAGCCTTGCAGAAAGAATTTTAAGATTTTCCCGGCGGGCGCCTGGAGGTCACATGACTAGTCAGCCAGCATGAGGCCCCCGCTTACTACATATCGCCCAAAGTCTCAACTCTCTCAGCGCCATGGCAAGGCATAAAGGCGACTCAACCACTTCCAAGAACAAAGAAGAGGAGGCAAAACTATTCCGACGAGAAGAGTCATGAAAAGCGCTGATCAAGTGTCGTCCATCACGCCGGCCCCCTTGTGACTGTTGTGTCTGCTGTCACACATTAAAGCACATGCGTCTATCGGGGTCAGAAGACCAAGTGCGCTCACGTGCCACCCTTTCTCACAATACGAGCATCAAACTTGCCATTCTCCAACAACAGCCAACCACTTCAGGCTCAAAAAGGATCGTCTCTCGTCTCGTCCATGCACTGTCTTCGCATTGCAGCCACTTTGTGCAGTATATAGCAAGTACTCCGTAGGCAGTGCAATAGGATCAAGCTGCAGACCGTTTTTCTGTTTCTCAAAATAAAAGCACAACTGTGGGTGGCCAGAAACAAGGAACGGAAAGGCATGGACAGCAAGCAGTACTTTGTGTGGAGTATTACTCCGTACTCCGTACTCTGCAGTCAAAAGACAGGCGTGGGATCGACTGGGAGTGAATGAATACTGAGGACATTCGCTTGTTTGAATGTTTGATTGCGACCAAGCAAGGACGAATCCCTGGTTTTTGTTACTCTCTTGTTAAGGTTTGCCAGGGGCGGCTACCCAGTAGAAAGTATTAATTTACCTGGAGGCAGTCAGGCACTATTATGACAGGGCCAGACAGCAGGGCCTGTTTATGCGCGTCAGCGGCTTCCAGAGATTGGTGCACCCACTGTACGACGTATTTGGCTGTACGGAGTAGGTTGGACCCTCGACGAACCGTCAAGAAAAAAGGAGATTGGATTGGGGCCGGCCTGGCGCCTTTTCGACGATCGTCTTGAATACGGGGGCAATATCCAACACTTCGTACTCCAATATTGATCCAATAGGGGCAAGCAAAAATCAAGTAAATAAACTAGAGAAATTCCGTACAGGGGAACAAAATCGAGAAATAAAATCGAGAAATAATATATGCCACTCACGATGCTGTACGTCGTACTCCGTGCTGTCTATCTTCGTCCCCACTCACTGTCCATGTGGCGGGTTTCAGTTTGGACCAGCCAACGTTCTTCCTGTTGGTCGCCGTTTTCTTTTCTTTTCTTCATTCGCCGTCTCCAACGTTCTATCGTCCTTGTTTTCTTGTTTACCTTTGGCGTCTCTCCTCTCTCTCCTCTATGATGAACGATGATCACCGGGCTGAAATTGGAAATCTCGCCTGTGTTGCTGTGTCGGGGGCCGCTGGCCGTGGTCACCGTCGTGTGGTCATAAACTCGTGGTCGTCGTGGCCGTCGCGTGGTCGTGGTCACGCGCAAGTATTCCACCGTTATAGATGCTTAATAAGGCACAAAGGACGCTTTCTTGCTCTTTCCTGTTCTTCTGCTTCCACTCGTGTTGGAAGGCGTCCCAAGAAAGAGCGAAGAAGACCAGCGCCGCCAAAACTGCATCGTCGCTGCCGTTAATTAACACCAGCAGCGTCCCCATTTCCCTCTGTCTTAGCGGCGGGTGCAAATCAAAGCAGCGTCCTATTTCCCAAGCTGGCCGCAAAAGTGGGGAACCCCTTGCCTTGTCAGAGGAAGAAGGCGTCCCCTACTTACTGCCGTTGCCCTTCTCACAGTACTGGAAGCTGCACCCCTCCCCCATATTTACATGCACCTTCCACCTGAAGAGCACTCTCCTTTCCCCGAAACTCCCTTCCTTTTTCGTCTCAGCCTTTCCTTCCTTCTTCCTTTCTCCCTTCTCCTTTCCCTTTCTCGTTCTTTCCTTTTTCTCGTTCTTTCCCCTTCTTCTCTCTCTCCTATTCGTACTTTCAGACATCACGACATCTCTCACCAGCTCCCGCTTCAACATCAATTTCAAATCTCAACTCGTACTTTGAGCGCCAGCCGTTTACTTTGCGACCCCTGACAAAACCCGACCCAACGCAAAATCCCCCTTATCAGTATCAAATGCCCACCATGTCCGACGAGGAACTCGACCGTGACTGGAAGCCCAACGGCCGTCGGCCCCAGTCGTATGTGCACTCTGTACCCTATGATTTCATTTTTCTTGCGTGTACTGACCTACAGGACAATCGCGCGCTCGTTCTCGCTCGAGCTGATGGACATCTTCCGTATCGAAAACAGCGTGGCAGACCTAGACGAGCAGGTTGACAAGCGGTGAGACCCCTCTTTCTGTTCCTCGGAGCGCGCGAAGGCGCGATACAACAATACACAGCCACGACACGAATGAAATAAATTGTCTTATTCCCGGTTGTTCTCATTTTGAACCCTCCCACTAACTCCTCTCCAGGAAGCAGCAAGTCAACACGCAGACCACCGAGCTCGAGGCCCTCGAGGCCCGCATCCGCGAAATGGAGGCCATGCTCAGCAAGAACAAAGCGCCCGGTGCAAGCGGCACCAGCCCTTCGCCCACCAGCCCGCGCAACGCCCGTCCATCCATCAACAGCGTTTTTGCTGATGCCGACACCGCGGGTACTCAGACTCAGAGCTCCAGCCCCACACCACGGCCATTGGAGCACCGTCAACGGCAGCAGGCCCAGCAGCAGACCGAGGCAGACGCACAGAAGTACGGCAACAGCCGGCCAGGTACGGCACGCGCAAGCCAGCAGGCTGTGCCGGGCGCCTTGCCGCCGACCCCCGTTGGCAGTGAGGGTGAGCTTTCCTTTGTCACATGAGGGAAGGGCGGGCGGGCGTTGTCTCGTTGAGGTTGAATAAGAGAAGAGCGGCGTAGCTAACTTCGCATCTTTTCGTACAGACGGTGATGGCGACCGTTACTAGACGACAACAACAGTACAACCATTTGCACAACTCATGGACGCTTCCGGTTCATATTCTCTAGAGACTCTTTACAATACCCAGACAGAAACCGGCCGTACAACCGCATACTTGCATACACTCGACGCGTCTTTTGGTCCCAACAGAGAACGCTGCGGCTCGACTCTCCGCCTCTCAGCGGTGTCTCTGCGTTGGCTCCCTTCTTTTCAGCGTTCTTTCTATTTTGTTTAACATCTATCTGTTTAATCTTTGCATTGGGGATGTCTTCTTTTTTCTGTTTTTTCTTACATTTTCGTCACGACCACCTATTCCCCTATTCCCCTATTCCCCCATCATTTAGCTCTTCGGTCACTCGCTACGGCCATGTAATCTGTTTAGCCATTCATTTGCAACAACAACAAACTCACTCGGTCTGCTTTTGCGTGCATCTTGAGCCTACTCATATCCATATCCATGTATACAGACACGCAGACTACAGAATCTCGTGTCATATCACACATACACATACTCATAGTCTTTAAGCAAACATCTTATCGCTCTCCTCATATATCTCCTCGTTTCTAGGCGAAAGAGAAAAGAAATGTCATATGCACGCGTAAGAGATCCCTGTAAGCGAGTCGGAAGTTTTTTTTTTCTTGAAAAGAAAAAAGCCGCGTCTGTGCGGAAGATGCAACACGGCGCAGCCCTACCAAAGATACAGAGTACATCCACAGACTGCTGTCTGCATTCTTGTCCCAATACACGGCACGGTACGGCCCGGCTAATAAATTCCAACGGCAATCAAACATTAAGGCACATGCCAGAAGGTGAGGTGGAAAGAAAGAAAAGAAGAAGAAAGAGGGAAAGAATTAAACTGTGAGCGAGTACCAGCTTAGCAAAATTAAGAAATATCAATAGCACACATGAGACGAACATGCAAACAATGTGTGAAAGACACAAATAGCAAGGAACAAAACAAACAACCCCTTCTTCCTTGACCACCACCCACATCCTTCTTCTCGCCTGCCCTACCCCCATCCACCATCTACCCTCTACGACAACAGTTTCTTTGCTGCGAGACCAACGCGCGAGTGTTCCATGTCAAAGATGACGTACAGCGCCTTGAGGAACGCGTCGCCCAGAATGCCAAACGGCTCCATGCTGTCCTGGATGCCGCCATAGCACAGGGTATCGCTGACATTTTGGAAGTTAAAGTAGTGGCCCGGGATCGTCGCGTTCCAGTGGTCGTCCGTGAACCCAAAGTCGAGGTTGGGCAGCGTCACATTGCAGGGGAACACCCAGCCGTAGTACACGTCGCTCATGTACGCGCCGGGGACAAAGGACCAGTACAGCTCGACCAGGTCCGTCGGCAACAACAGCAAAGTAGTTCCCGTGTCAGCGACCATGGGCCAGTTGTGCATGCGCCAGACATTGTCGCCGCCGACATGGATCGACTGGATATAAAACTCCCAGAACCTGGACTGCGGCAGCACGCTACGCCATGAGATGTCACCCACAAAGGAAGACTCGTTGATGTAGCCAAAGTGGTACTGGCCCACGTTCTGGTACTTGAGGTCGGCCGCAAACAGGTTTTCGTCGAGCTCCGGGCGCAGCGAGTCCAACATGGTCGGCTGCTGCGGGTAGGTGGTGCTCGAGTGGTTGAGGGCCAGGCCCAAAATGCCCGACATGACGGGATCGGTCGTCAGGCTGCGGGAGACGGCCGTGGCCGACTCGACCGTGGCATTGTGCAGAGACACATTGCCGATGCGGACCGAGTCGCGGTAGATGCCGCCACCGGCGTAGCTCCCGTCACCATACGTGATGGACCAGCTGGCATTCGCCACGTTGACGGACGTGTGGGACTTTTCGGGGTGATAAATCTCCTGTCCATCCAGGTAAAAGCTCGGGGTGTCAGAGCTAAAAAGCCACAGATCGCCCGATCCCGTGTCAATGTCAAGCCAGCAAAGCTGTCCCGGCGTGCCCATGTAGACGGGGCCCAGGTACTCGCGGTCGTAGCTCTGGTTGTACGCCCCAATGGGACCCGAGGACACTCTGTTGTTGGAGTTGGTGTTGGCATGCACGGTGGCCGGGTTCTTGTTGTACTTGGAGTAGGCCCAGGCGAGCTCGGCGGCGCCGTTTCGGCGGTAGTCGTCATTGCGGACAAGGTCGACAGCAAACGATCCGCCGTCAACAAGGTTGTCTGCCAGCACAGTGCTGGACTTCAAAAGAAGCGTCAACGACGCGAGCGAGGAGAAACGCATATTGGTGTCGACGGGTCGTTTAAATGAGTGTAAGGAGTGTAAGCGGCCAAAGACCAGGTGGTGAGTAGGTCCGTGGAATGTCTGGCAGTCGACAAATGACAGCGAATCAAGAGAAAGATCAAGAGAGTGACTGGGTGACTGAAAAGGTGAATAGCGTCGATGGTGGGAACGAGGACGCTTTATGATGAAAAGGAGAAAGGGGAAAGGAAAGGGGTAGAAGAGAGCCTGGAAACAGAGACTTGGAAGATGGGAAGAGCCTGGCTGCTGTCGACAAAAACAGAAGGTGCGATGCACCATCGTGCCCTTTTCAAACAGATCGTGACTTCCCCATCGGGCCAGGCCCGGCAGTTGGCAGGCAGACAGACAAGACAAGGAAAGAAGAAAAAGGGGCAGTGTCCAAGGCAGGAAGGTACGCGTTCCTCGTTCTTGCCTCCGTACACATCGTTCCTTCCTCGGCCAGCTTTGTGCGTGTGTGCCAGTGGAGCTGTCTTGCTGTCTTTCGTTCTGCACGGGACCGCGTCGCACATGTCTGTCGCGGCAGGTGCAAAGGTGCGCCCATCTCCCATTTGGTGATACCCAAAGTCTGCGTAAAACAGAGTCCAGATCTCTACAACAAAAGAAACAAAAGTGACAAGTCGAAAGACCTCAACCCGGCCCCCGTCCCGGATGCACCTCCCCGCAATGCAGCCTCTCCATACGCACGTTGGCCGATGTCTCGTCTGTGTTCTGTATCTCCCGTCTGCATTATGTACCACAGCAGGACCGCCAATGCGTTTGTACGTCTTTCTTTTCTTTCTTTAAAAAAAAAACACATACACTTGTGTCTTGCCTCCTTGTTTTTCTTTCTTTGTTTATCCATCTCTTATTGTGGTGCTCAGTGTTTCGTTTCTGGGTCTCTGTTCCTAGATGCAGTGTTCAGTTCGTTTGTGTTCTGTTTGTAATTTCAGGAACAAAAGCCTCATCAATTTCATACCAAAGAGCACAGAAAGAACACAGACCACGTCTTTGGATGGAATAAGAGCTTGAAGAAGCAATTTGATGTGTCTTTGACGAGCAGTACTTTCAATCAGGTAGTTTTATCGAAGTAGATGTGTTTTTAATGCTTTCTTTCTGAGATCATATTGTGCATATTTACGTTGAATTTATATGTGCAAAAAAAAAAGAAAATGGAATCATTTATTAACAACCGGAATCACCCCTCTTTTACCTTTCCCCCTCCAATCTTATTCTCTTGTTGCTCTTGTACACATTTTATACATCATATACCCACGACAGCCATATGTGCCCCTGGCTTGGCTGCTGTCTTGTGCAACATGTCGTTTTGTTTTGTTTTGTTTTGCTTTGCTTTGTTTGGCCGTTACTTGGCGGGTCGTTTACGCAAATTGTTAATTGTTCATATTTAAAAAGGTCAGACAATGCTGATGACATCTTTTTTTATTGTTTTTTTTTAGACTTGAGCTCCTTCCTTCCCTTTTATTATATGTAAAATCGCAACTTGCAAAACGCGCAAAAATATATTTCATGTAGGCTCCAAAACTCCATAAAAGAGGCAGCAAAAAGCAGGGATTAAGGCTCCGAGTTTACAGCTCCTCGTGCTTTATCTCCTCGTCTTGGGTGGCCTGCTTTGACGGCTTGGCAGTAGATGACGAGGACGAGGACGAGGACGTCGTTGTGGACGCCTTTTCGCTCTTGGCCGTGGCTGTCTTGGTCTTGCTTGTCTTCTTGGACTTGCTGCTACTTCCACTGCCGCTCCCACTCTTCTTCTGCGTCTTCTCAAAGTTGCGCACGGCCTTCATGGCCAGATCCATGCCGACCTTGTCGAGGTGGTCGCGCTTCGCCTGCAGCTCTTTGGCCGTCAGGACGGGGTCGTCGGTGGGACCCAGCTTGGCCTGGGCGGCCTCCTTCTCGTCGAGCCAAGCGCCGACCGAGGCCGCCAGGTCTTCGGACTCCTTGAGGTCTTCGCGCGTGTAGATGGGCGGAGGCGGACCGCGGTCTTCGGGCGACCCGTCCTCAACAACAACAACGGGAGGTTCGTCATCCTCCAGACCGTCAAAGTCGGCTTTGGTAGCGGGTGTCTCTTCCGTTGACGTAGAGGAGGAGGTGGAGGTCGACGACGC
This sequence comes from Sporothrix euskadiensis, assembly GCA_019925375.1. Taxonomy (NCBI): domain Eukaryota; kingdom Fungi; phylum Ascomycota; class Sordariomycetes; order Ophiostomatales; family Ophiostomataceae; genus Sporothrix; species Sporothrix euskadiensis. Next base: position 419,756 of record JADHKQ010000023.1, on the reverse strand, counting down.
CGACTTGCTGGCCTGGAAGTCTTCGTAGGCGACAATGCGCTCACGGATCGAGTCGGCAAAGTCGTGGCTCTGCTTGAGCGCCTCGCGCAGGCCCTTGACCAGCTCGGGCCGTTTTTGGCTCTCAGCGATACGCGCCTCAATGGCGTCGACGGGCGTCTTGAGGGCCGTGTACTTCTTCGTGAGTTCCTCATGCGTGGCATCAACACCACCATCATAGAGCCAGTCGCTGGTCTCGCTGCGCATTTCCTCGAGGGTGGAACGCTCGACCGGGGTCGACGCCGAAATAAATTCTTCGCTCTCGAGCAGGCTGCGAACCTTGTACGTGAAAGCCTCGAGCTGGTTGAAGCTCTCCTCGCGCTGGACGCGGGCACGGTCGGACGCGTCAAAGGCCTGGAGACGCTTTTTGACGGCCTGCAGCTCGTTGTCCGACAGTGCGCGCACACCGGCCTTTTCGAGCGTGAACTTGACGGGAATGGCAACGGCCACCTTCTTGGCCGGCTCCTTGTCCTTGTCCTTGTCCTCGGCGGCGGCTGAAGATGAGGCAGCGGATGAAGAAGATGTGGAGGAGGAAGAAGACGACGAAGACGAAGAAGCCGTGCTGCTGGAGCTAGAGCTGGCGTCCGCCTCGGCGTCGGCGTCCTCAAGCGGCTGTTGATCCTTGTTCTTGCCAAAGCCAAACAAGTTCTTCACACCGTCCAGCATGCTCTCCTTCTCAGGACCCTCGGCCTCGCAAGCAGCAACAGCCTTGACAACCTCGACCTCGCCGCTGTCGGCGCTGAGACGCAGGCTGAGCTTGAACTGGATGGTGCTCGGCTCGCAGGCGTGTTTTTCGACGAGCTGATCATAAGTCGCAGTCAGATTGCTGGTCGTAAAGGTTTTGACGGCTGTGTCAACGAGCTTGCCATCGGAGCCAGGGACCTGCTGGTAGAAAACAACAGAGGTCTCGGCCTTGTTGTCCTCGCTCAGCTGGTAGATAAATTCTTGCTTGGAAGCCACAGGACCGGTGTGGGAGGTAGGCACCCAGATCTGGCGCTCACTTAAAATGCTGGAGGCGGTGCTGGGCTTCATGGTGACACCGTACACGGTGCCTTCTGACACGCGAATGTCCTTGACACGGAAGCTAGGGCTGAGCTCAGCAGCACGGAAGCCGGCACCGAACACGGCGGCCTCGTCGGCGTTGACGTTGGTGCGGAGCTTGCTGGCGCCGCCAAAAATCTGCTCGAGCTGCTTCTGCACAAACGGCGTGCGGGTCGCGCCACCATGCAAAATGACCGAGTTGAGATCGGAGACAGTCAGGCCGGCCATGCGAAGAGCGTCCTTGACGGCCGCATTGACACGCACGCTGTGGGCCTCGGCCATGGCTTCGAAATCGGCGCGGCTGATCTTGTAGCGGAAGTCAATGTCGTCATACAAACCCTCGAAGCTGGCGGCCGTGTTGGTGTTGGCGCTTAGAACGTGGCGGATGCGCTCTGCCTCTTTCGAGATCTTGGCAATGGTGCGGCCGTGGGCCTGAACAGTGGCAGCCGAAACTGATGCAGCCTTGGCGGCCTTGCTGTCGACAAACTGTGCAACCATGTCGTCGACAATGAGTGCGTTCAGAGCATCGCCGCCGAGCGTACGGTCCCAGCCGCTGCCCAAAACATCAACCTCCTGGACAGTCTTGTTGAACTTGCCCACGTCCTTGACCGAGCGGCTCTGGAACCGCAGGACGGTCGCCTTGGTCGAGCCGGCACCCATATCAAAGACCATGTGCACCTCGGGCTTCCCGCCCTCCTTGGCGCTGGGGAACTGGCGGCTGGTGGCGTAGTTGAGGCCGACCGACAAGCCATCACTGATCAACGACAACACACGAAGGCCGGCCAGGTTAGCGGCGAGCTCGACAGCCCGCTTCTCGTCGGCGGTGTAAAAGGGAGGGACCGTAATGACGGCAGCGCGCACCGACGTATCGGAACCGGCCAGCGCCTCGGCATTGCGACGGACGCTCTTGAGCTCCATGGCCAGCAGCTCCTCAACCATCCAGGCGTCTTCACTGTCAACAAAAGCACCACCGCTCTTGACGGCAACTGTCTGGCGATTTTTGTAAGCGGCCTCGAGTTTCAGGGCCGGGTGGCGAGCGGCGTACTCCTTGATGACAGCCGTGGCGTCTTCGCTACCGTCGAAGCTCAAGCCCAAAAGAGCCTTGAGGTTGGGGTAGACGTCGCCGGGAAAACGGGCCGCCAGGGCCATGGCGTCGGAGCCGTATGCGCGTTCCGGGTAGACGCCGGCCTTGGGTCCACCCTGGGGCGTCTTGAAGGCAACAGCAGCGATTTCTTTCCGCCGCGAGTCTTTTGTCAGAACAATCTCGAGAGGAATGCCTGGCTTGACGAGGGCTGCCTTGATGTATTCCGTGCCGAGATCGACACCGAGAACGGCCGACGCCGCAAGAGCGTGGCACACAAAGAGGAAGAGACCCGCGAACGCGAGCCGTAGGGATATTGTTCGTCTCGCCATGGTTGTTGTAAGAGAGTATGTGATCGAAAAGAGGAGAAAAGGTGACGAGTTGTCGAGACTGGAGTGCGCCGAAAGCACAAAACTCCGGGCGGCGTAGCCAACGTGGCCAAAGAAAAGAGAGAGGAGGCTGGCCTGCCCTTTGCCGAACTCGAAACGAGACAAAGTCTGTGGGTATGAAGGAAGAAAAGACAGAACGGAAAAAGAAGAAAGAAAAAAAAAGAAAGATTGTAAACAATAAAGAAAGAGAGAAACAATTCTGAGGAAACTCCCTCGTGTGATCTGGCCCTATTCCTGCAAGCACAGAGGTAAGTCGTCCCGCCGGTAGTCGTGTTGGTAGAACTGGTCTTGGTGGCGCCGCGATCGAGGCTGCGGTCTGACGTCGAGACAAAAAGGCAAATGCCAAAAGGACAGCAAAAGCCAGGGAGCAAAAGCCAGGGAGCAAAAGGACAGCTTGGAGTCTTGGAGGGCCGTTCCTGGATCTGGGGTCCGATAAGGGGCAGTAGCGATAAGGACCCACTTCTGTTTGCGGCAGCTGCTGACAGCTGGCAGCCACTTCCGATCTCGGTAAACCCCATGATGAACTCCCTCCTAAAACAGAACGAATAAACAGCAAAACAACAGAAATGCAGCTGTCATGTCGCCGATGTCTGCACCTGCCGCTTACGCTGTTCATCGTCGCCAAACGATGAGATGCGTACGACGGCACGATGCCTATCCTGCGTCGCACAAGATGCACAAAATACGGAAATACATGGCACAGCGCACTGTTGCGTCAGCTGGTGCAAGTGCCTGCCCGCAGAAAAGTCGTCCAGTCGCTCCTTCTCACCCCTTCATCGTCTCCATCAATTCTCCATCCTGGCGTTTTCAACGGCAGGAGCGAGGGAGCCAAACCGCCAGCGCGGAAAGAGCATTGCACGACACAGTGACAAAGTTGCCCCTCCATTTGGCTCCATAGGGAAAGTAACTCAAAAGTGTCAGTGTAATACTCCGTACTTCGTAGTGCATGTCAATTCAATATTGCCTGAGTGCCGCCTGTATTGTGTAGTTGCCATTTGAGTCACAGTCCTTTCCCCAGCGCCGAAAGCCGGCGACGCCCCCAAAACCACAGCCTACCAAAATACACCAAAATGCAACCAACTACCCCAATTTGCGCCAAAACGACTACCACGAAAAAAGGCTCTAGTGTGCACCACCACCAGCCGAACGGAAAACTTTTGTTTTGCCCCGGCGCTCCTTCCATCTGCCCTTCTGTTCTTCTGGCTCTTGCCTCTTGACTTCACCTCCTTTTTTCCACGAACGCACTTTCCGCTTTTGCGCCGACTGCACCCTCTCGCAACATCGGCATCGACATCGACATCGTCGTTGTTGTCGTCGCCCCCCGACTCTTCTCGATTTCCTCCGTCCCTATATACCCCCTCTCTCTCCAACCCCGCAAACACACAGCCATGTCCGGCCAGTCCAACGGCGTAGCGGAGAAGACGCACACGGCGTCGCAGCGGTACCTGTCGACCCGTGGTGAAGATGAGGATGTACGTTCTTCTTTCTCCTTTCCCTCTTTCTTTTGCACCGTGTTTTTCTTGCTTCCTTACGCGGCGCTGACACTTTCAGCTCTCCTTCGAGGAGGTCGTCCTCCAGGGTCTCGGCTCCGATGGTGGCCTGTTCATCCCCCAGGAAATCCCCAAGGCCTCCGACTGGCAGTCGTGGGCCGGCCTCTCGTTCCAGGAGCTGGCCTTCCGCATCATGTCCCTCTATGTCTCGCCGTCCGAGATCCCCGCCGCCGATCTCAAGGGCATCATCGACCGCAGTTACGCCACATTCCGCACCGAGGACGTCACGCCGCTCGTGCACATGAAGGACAACCTGTACCTGTTGGAGCTGTTCCACGGTCCCACGTTTGCGTTCAAGGACGTAGCGCTGCAGTTCTTGGGCAACCTCTTCGAGTATTTTTTGGTTCGGAAAAATGAGGGCAAAACGGGCCGTGACCGCCACCACTTGACTGTGGTCGGCGCCACGTCGGGCGACACGGGCAGCGCCGCCATCTACGGTCTGCGGGGCAAGAAGGATGTGTCAGTGTTTATCCTGCACCCCAAGGGCCGTGTCAGCCCCATCCAGGAGGCCCAGATGACGACGGTGACGGACGCCAACGTGCACAACCTGGCGGTGACGGGCACGTTTGACGACTGTCAGGACATTGTCAAGGCGCTATTTGCCGACCGTGCCACCAACGAGGCGCTGAACTTGGGCGCCGTCAACTCGATCAACTTTGCCCGCATCCTCGCCCAGATCACCTACTACTTCTACTCCTACTTCAAGCTCACCTCGGCCGCCGACGGCTTCAAGGTCGGCGACAAGGTCCGCTTCGTCGTGCCCACGGGCAACTTTGGCGACGTTCTGGCCGGTTACTTTGCCCACCGCATGGGTCTGCCGGTCGACAAGCTCGTCATTGCCACCAACGAGAACGACATCCTCGACCGGTTCTGGAAGACGGGCCGCTACGAGAAGCATGCCCTCTCGCTGCGCGAGCAGCAGGCACAGGAGGCAAACGCGAGCGGTGCTGGCGGCCTGGCTGTGGATGGCGCCAAGGCGCACGAGGACGGTGTCAAGGAGACGCTCAGTCCGGCCATGGACATTTTGGTGTCGAGCAACTTTGAGCGTCTGCTGTGGTACCTGGCCTACGAGTTTGCCGCGGTGGCCGGCATGGACGACGCCTGGAACAAGAAGCAGGCCGGCCAGGAGGTCGCCACGTGGCTCAAGGACCTCAAGACCAAGGGCGGCTTTGGTCCTGTATATAAGGACGTCCTCGAGACGGCCCGGCGCACCTTTGAGAGCGAGCGCGTTAGCGATGCGCAGACCCTCGACACCATCAAGCTTACCTACCAGAACAGCACCAACCAGTACATCCTGGATCCCCACACCGCCGTCGGCTTCACAGCCGCCGAGCGCTCCATTGGCCGCACGAGCCCCAACGTGCCCCATGTCGCCCTGTCAACGGCGCACCCCGCCAAGTTTGCCGGTGCCGTCGTTCTCGCCCTCAAGGACGAGGGCAGCTTCGACTTTGAGAAGCAGGTCCGTCCGACCGAGTTTATCGGTCTCGAGGAGAAGGAGCGCCGCGTGTCGGAGGTCGCCAACGACTGGAAGGCCGTCGGTGCTCTCGTGCAGAAGCAGGTCGACGAGGAGCTGTCCGCGCAATAAAGTTGGCGCTGGCACTGAATCTTGTCCCTTTTACCATCGCCCATCTTCAAAAGCCATTTCCCCATTCTTCGTTTCTTTTTCTCTTAGTCTCTTTTGATCTCCTCATTTTCATTCAACTCTTTTTTTGGATACATTTCCTATACTTTATACTTCTTTTGGACACAGAACGGGTGGAAGAGGATTGTGTAATGATACAGCGGGTTCAAAATGGAGGTGACACATACAGTCAAGTGCGTGGTCCGTCTTCATATTGGATCGTATTTGCTTTTATTTACTTTTTTGCTTACTTTTTGTCTCTGGATACGTGCACGGCTGGGCGAAAGAAGAAAAAAACCATTGCTTGGATAAAGCTTGGATATAACGCATGGAACTCAAAAAAGAGAGCCTCAAAATGATGAGGAGGAGGCTACATGGTCACACGTTTTTGGTTTTGGCTATTTCCCTAAAAAGGCAGAGGGCATGCATAAGTTGCATACAAGGAAATGCATGAAGGCGCCTCCATCACATAGTGCAGGACGATTCAATGAGCATCGACTTATATGTGTGTCTGTCTCTCTCCTCTGCGTATACGTCGTATGCGTGCTTGTTTTTGACATACAAGAGCTCTGTACAGAGTACAGGTTAGCTCCTTCCATGCAGCCGCCGCCGAGTCAGATGCTGCTTCCCAAGACGTGATGGCTGGGTGCACCGTTTCCCAATACGTCTCGTTCGCGCCTTCCCCCCCTCAATGCTCATGCAATTGCGCTATCCTATCGCTATCACTGATCATACAGCTCACCTCACCCTCTTGGCAAAGCAGTGCGCCACAGAGGCCCTGCAGCATGCGATAACACACCTGGGCGGTTCGAGCTAGTGGAAGTGTGCATGCCGATTGATGTTGCGGTGAGGGGATATCGCTCTCTTCTCTCTTCTCTCGTTCTTATCCTCTACGACTGCTCTTTCCTTTCTTTTTCTACTTGCTTCTTTTCTCTTCCCGTCGCTCTTTCCTCTTTCTTTTCTTGTCCCGTCCTGTTGAAGGAAGGAAACACCCTCGATCCTCCTTCTTTTGCGATTTGGTGCAACTCCTCCTGCCCCCCTCCTTCCCCCCTCCTTCCTCTTATCTAAGACAACAGCTTCCACTGTCCATCACATGTCCTTCGCTGCCGCCCCTCCATGTGTTCCTGCCAATTGTGTATTTACCACTTACACGGCGGAAGGCGCGGGCAGACCGTAGGAAGACGCAACCAATGGGGGCACACCTGCCAAAAGTAATGCGGAGGAAAGTAAAGTGCAACCCTCCTACCAGGCGAACGCAGAGTACTCCGTAGAAAGATAAAGGCGGGAAAGAAGAAAGGACGAAGAAAAGAAAGTTTAACTAGGAAGGCGGGTAGTGCCTACCACACCCACACCTACGGAGTACAGCGTGCGCCCAGCACCCCATTCATCGCTCTTGCCTTGCTCCCGTGCGGCCCCACTCTTTTCTGCTCTTCCACTTTCCTTAGCTCTTTCTAGCCCCTCCCACTTACACGCTTCTTTCGTCTCTCTCTCTGACTTCCTCTCTTTCTCTCTCTCCTCTTTTACTCATCCCACACCAACAGACAAACAAAGGCGCCAACGTCGCAGCATCAGCCATCTTTCGACTGCGCCAACGCCTTTTCGAGCCTTTCCCTTCTGCAGCCGGTTCTTGGCTCGCATGTACTGAGAATCGCTCACGATGACACAACCACACCCTGGCTCACGGGCGGCCGAATAAGCTTAGGCTTAGGAGGCTTAGGTTAGGGCTCAGAGACAGGGCGATACTCGATCTCTTTCGTCTTTTGTTACAATGGCACTCTCGGCCCTCGCGGCTGCTGTTGGCGATCGCAAGCTGAGAAGAGCTATGGCTAGCTCTGAGCGCCCCCCTCCGATGTCTCGTGCACGTCTTCTTGTTTCCTTGTCTTCTTTCGCTCTTTGTCTTATCTGGGCGCATGCCATCATCTTTCCCTTCTTCTCTTCTTCCCTCCCCCCATTTATCCTTCTTCTCTCTTTCCCCTCCATGATCTCCAACAACATCTTCTTTACCGTCTTCCCCCCCATTGACGGCATTGCAACATATCCAGCATATCCATCATATCCAGCATATCCAGCATTGGCTTCTGCATCGCATTCGCAATCGCAATCATGGCTGCCAATTCCCCTACCCCCAAGAGCCTCAAAAGCCATGTGCTCGGCCTGCTAGCTGCAACGGCTGCCTTGCCCGTTGCTTCTGCTGCTTCTGCTGCTTCTTCTGACGGCATTACCGTTTGGTCGGCCGTCGCTTTCGTCATGTACGGCGAGCGCACGCCGCTGGTCGGGCCCACGAGTCCCGAGCTGACGCCCCTGGGTGCACAGCAAATGTACAACCAGGGCACGGCGTTCCGCAACCGCTACGTGCTCCATGGTACCGGCAATGCCAGCACAGCGGCTGACTTCCCTGTCTATGGGCTCGAGACCAATGCGCTCGACACGACGCAGGTCACAGCCATCAGCACCGACGACAGCTACATTGCCGCCAGTGCGCTCGCCTTTCTGCAGGGCCTGTATCCGCCACAGACGAGCGAGTTTGCCTATGACAATGGCGGCCGTGAGGCTGCGGTCCTGGCCAACGGCGCGCTCATCAGCTTCCCGCTCGACGGCTACCAGTACCCGCTGGTGACCACGACGTCGCTGCAGGATCCGGCGTCGTCGTGGATCGAGGGCAATCTGGCGTGCACTCTGTACCAGCAGTCGGCCATTGACTACCACAACGACAACGACGCCGCCGAGCTGTACAACGCCACACTCAACTTTTATCACCAGCTGTGGCCCACGCTCTTTGAGACGGTCTTTTCCGAGACCAACACCAACTTTTACTTTGCCTACGAGCTCTACGACTATGCCGCGTACATGTACAACCACGACCCCCAGACGGCCAACACACTCAATGCGTCGGTGCTCGAGGACCTGCGCATCTTTGCTTCTGTGCAGCAGCTCGCCCTCAACGCCAATTTGAGCGTGTCGGGCAAGTATGAAGGCGACATGATCCGCGCCGTCTCGGGCCGCATGCTGGCCCAGCAGGTCGTCAACTTCTTCCGCAACAATGTCTTGAACAGCGGCGCCAACAACAAGCTCAGCCTCATGTTTGGCTCTTTCGAGCCCTTCTTGGCCTTCTTTGCCCTGTCCGGCCTCATGGGCGGGCCCGACGCCATGGACTTTGAGTCTCTGCCCGGAAATGGCGGCTCCATGGTCTTTGAGCTGTATTCCAAGTCGTCCACGACATCGACTGTCGGCAACGACACCGTCTACCCAAGCCCCTCTGGCCTCTACGTGCGCTTTTTGTATGTACCGGACACCGATGCCGACAGCGTGCTGACCGAGTACGCGCTCTTTAACAGCACCACACAAGTCGACATGCCCTACACTTCCTTTATCAGCTCCATGCAGTCCATTGGTATTGATTCCGTCGCCGTCTGGTGCGATGCCTGTGACGGCGTGAGTGTCTTTTGCGCCGGCATGCTGGAGAATGCCGGCTATGGTGGCAGTGGTGGCTCGTCGGGTAGTGACTCGTCGAGTGGTGGCAGCGGCTCCTCGAAAAGTGGCATGGCGCACGCTGTGGCTGGTGTCATTGGTGCTCTTGTCACGCTGGCCGTGATTGGCTTGGTGGTTCTGGCCGCCATGCTCTTTGGTGGTCTGCGCTTCTTTTTCGGTGGCAGCCGTCGTGGCAGCGGTGCCGACAACGCCGACAAGGCAGGCATCTTCAGGAAAAAATTTAGCTTTGGTGGCGGCAGCAACGGATTCAAGGACGGCGAACGCAAGACGGCCGACGCGGACGTCGCCGTCTCGGGCAATGGCGTCGGCCACGAGCGTGTCGGTAGCTGGGAGTTGCGCGGCGGCGGCGCCAACACTGCTGACAACTCGGCGACTACTTCCGCGGCCGCCGCCGGTGAACCCGCCCCCCGCACTGAGCGCATCCGCTCGACCATCCTCAACCGCGACCCTGAAGAGGACGACGACGACGTTATGGCTGATCTCGGACGGAATCCCGTTGACCCTCGCGAGCATGTCTAAACTCCCGTGTGGTCGACAACATCAGTCACTTTCTTCGTTTCCTTTTTTCTCTTTTTTTTCTTTTTTTTCTTTTCTTTTCTTTTCCTCTTTTATTTATTTTTTCTCTTTTCTTTTCGTTCTCTCTTCAGTATATACCCTCTCATTCTGGCTCTCTTTTGGATACCCCTTTCATATTTGGATATTTTTATACCCTGGTTTTTTTGGTTTTATTTTGGGGGCACACACATATACATACACCACTGACTGTGGATAGACATTCGTTATCATTTGTTATTCTGGAGTACCTATGGGACTGGAGTTTTTGTTTGGTTTGGGCAATGCGCTTTTATTGTTTGTGATACATAACAACTTCGGCTATCTTCAAAGAGAGAGAAGTGTCACATTGCAAAGTAGGGCTTACTTGCATTTTATTCACTCTTGGTTTATACAAACACAATCACTTTTTGCAACTTTATCCTCCATTTCGTCGTACATCACATCACGTTCAGTCCAGGCAGTACGCCGCAAATATCGTATCACCCTTGTATTTATATTCCGTATCGATCGAGTTTGGGGGTATTTTAGCTATTGCAGTAAATGGAAATGAAAAACAAAAAATATCTACATAAAGATGGCCAGGAAATGTGAAAATGGTGTAAATGAGAGACAGATGGACTGTTAACTACGCCGCAGCCACTGTTGCCACCGCCGGCTGTGTGGCCTCCTTCTCCTCCGCCTTGCAGGCATTCTCCAAGTACTTGAGCCACACACCCGGCTCGGCCGCGTGCGACAGCTTGAGATGCTGGCCAAACATGTCTTCTCGGTAAAACTTCTTGGCGCTGGCCTTGCAGTCGTGCAGCTTGTGGTTGACCTCGATGTGGGTGGTCAAGGTCATGTTGTGCGCAGCGTCGGCGTCGGCACCGCCTGCCGGTCTCTCGAATTGTTTGCCGCAGAAACCACACACATCGTACGCCGTCGTCCCGTCACTCACCCGCTGGAACGCCAGAAGAGGCGTCGCGAGACGGCGGCAGGACCACGAGAATGGCCGCAGGTGAATGGTCGTAATGTGCCGCTCGGCTTCATTCATGCGGCTGAACCGGCGGCCGCAGAACGCGCAAATGTGCGGCTTCTTCGTCTGGTGCACCTTGAGCTCTTCAGCCGTCGCAAACCGCTGCGGCCGTTTCGGGCAGCAAGTGCAGACCAGGGCCGCATCCCCGTTGACGTCACCACCGTTAACGACATTGTCGCCGGCAGTGGCGGTGGCCGTGCTTCCTACACTGCTGTATCCACTCTCCGATACAATCGAGCTGGCTTTGGAGCCTTTTCCTGGCTTCGACGGGAGTGGCAGAGACGTCATGGCCGAGGCTGAGGCCGAAATAGAACTCAGGTTGAAAGACGGGAAGGAGGCGGCAGAGAGGCGGCTCGGCAGCGACCCGATACTGCTGCGTCGCTCGGTCATCAACAGAGATGTCCGGGGCGACGAGGCCGACGACATGGGTCCGACCGACGATGGTGGACTGATGACGCCCGTTGTCGACCGCGGCGCACTCAGCGAACTGGCAAAACTGGTCGTAGACGAGTTGGGACTCGAGTAGGCCGAAAAGGAGTCCGTCTTGATGCCGTGGAGCCTACGCAAGGGCAGGACGGCATCCGAGCCCTCCATGGAGACATCGCCCCCTGTGCCTGCACTTGTGGAAGCACCGCCCTCGACCTGGCCCATATCGAAATCAAGTGATCCAATGTTGAGTAGACGCGTCAAAAATTGGTACGACGACTTGATGCCCTCGTCGAGCCAGATACTGACCGCACACGCTGAGCGGCCGGCGGCAAAGTATCGGTCGGGAACAAACATGTCAGACGCCGGTCCATCCTCCTCGGACAACAGTGACTGCTGGAGCTGGAGCCCGCCGCTGCTCGACACGAGCGGGTCGTACTGGAAGGATACGGCAATGAAGAGAACTGTCACGAGGTGGAGGTACTGGCTGCTATACAGAACATCGGCGTCGTCCGAGTCCGGGTAGAGCAGTTGCTGTTCGATGACAAGCAGGGCGCGGCGCACGTAAGCCTGGATACACAAGCTATAAAAGGTCGAGAGCCACCAGCGGCGGTCGCGCAGGTTGACCTTGCGGAACATGAGCAGCGACAACTCCTCAATGTACGTGTCAATACAATTGGCCAGCTCTCGGAGGCAGTTGATGCTGCAGCGGTCGCTTTGGCATGTGCTGTGGAGGCGAGCATCGAGGAGGTGAGCCGAGTTCAATCGCAGAGCATCCAGGCAGTTGCGGAGGCACACCAGAGACAGTGACACCATGGCGGACTTTCCAACCTCAACTTCGTAGAGGCACGCGGTCTCCAAAAGCATCATGAAGCTCTCCACGGATTCGATTTCGAGCACATTCAGGCATTCGCTGTTGTCGGCCAGCTCCCAGGCAATGCGGGAGATCAAGTCTGAATAGGTGGACAACGTCTCGTGCGCATGGCAGGTGTCGTTGAGTGACTCGTTGGCTCTGTACCGGCCATTGCGGATGGACTGAGAAAAGTGGTGGGCGGCCACGGAGTGGTCGTGCGTCCGAAGGAAGAGAGCCGGGTTGTCGAGGACGAGCTTGTTGTCGGACAGGCACTGCATCTCGGCTTCACGGAAGCAATGCGACACAACATCGGGCTGTGCCGGCGGTGGGCCACCTGTCAAGTTGTCGACAACGTTCTCTGCCGCGAGAATGGCTGGTATTTTGTGAGAGCACGATGCGAGCAGAGCACGGGACTTGGTGCACAGCACTTGCGGTGGCATGGCTTCACGGAGGTTACCACGCCGACAGCCAATCAGTGGCCAGGGAGGAGCGTCTTCCCGGAGATCGGGAGCAGGACAGTTCTTGCATGGAATGCCTGGGTCACACTTGCGTCGGAGAATCTTGCATCGCCAACAAGCACCCCCTGCCCACTCAAGATCCTTAATGTCTTTGCGGCTCTTTGCACTGAGGGGGCCACGTCGGCCGCGCGGGCGCCGTGACGAGATACCGGAATGGAAGATGCTCCAGCTGCTGGAAAGGCGATCGCCAAGAGACGGGGTGTTGTCTTGGTGGGGTTTGTCTTCGTCGCCAGGATATGCTTGGCCCGACAAGATAAGGGACGACACGACGGATGCCGCAGCACTGCTGTCGTTGCTCAGACGCTTGGACGGCGGAGGTGTGAGGCCGACCGAAAGGCCGACGGTGTTTGTGTCTTGCTGCAAGAGAGGGAAAGTGACTGGTGTGGTGATTGTATGTCTTTTTGGCGGACTGCTGCCGCCGGCTGCAGTCGGTGGGCTGAATGAGGACGGGACGGTATGTGTTGGGGGCGGTGGTGCGGAGGAGGGGGAGGAGGAGATAGGTGAGGTGGGAGGTGCCGCAGTCATGTTGTTTCTGAAGGATTGCGTCTGTGATGGCACATTCGCTGATTGCTCTACGGCTACTGCTGGGGTTGGTTCTTGTTTGGCGGGCCCGAATACTGACGACCGCCAGATGATGGCCTTGCGCTGCACCGGGTCATAACTGTAACTGAGCTTAAACTTGAGGGCCAGGCGGTGCAGTACGGCCTCCTTGGTCGCATCACAGCCGTCAAAGGTCAGCTTGTCGCCCGAGAGGTGGTTGCCGCGCGCGAAGAGGAGCATATTGTCATACAGCTCCAGCGTCGCAGGGTCGTTCAGATCGAGGCCAACAGCCGGTGTCGGCATATTGGCGGCGTTGGAGGGCGCGTTAGAGGGCACGGTTGGCTGCACGTTCTGGATATGGATCTGGTTGGACAGCACGGCGGCCGTCTCGTCGTCGGGGAAGAGGAAGTCGTCCGGCCCCATGATCTTGCTGGCCTTGTTTAGATTCAGGTCAGACTCCACAAAGCTGGACGGAACAGAGTTGACAGCGTTGATATCGAAAGAGGGGACCGAGGCTTGGCTGGAGAAGGACTGCTGGTGTTGTGGTTGCTGATATTGGTGTTGCGGCTGCTGTGGCTGCTGCTGCTGCTGCTGCTGGAGGATGGGCTGTTGTTCACGCAAAGCCAGTTGGTGATGCTGCTGTCGTTGTTGCTGCTGCTGTTGCTGCTGTTGCTGCTGTTGCTGTCGGTGCTGCTGCTGCTGACTCTGGGGATGTTGTGGAAGCGGGCCTTGGGGTGGTTGGTGCATTTGCTGCAACTGCTGCAGCTGTTGGTGGTGTGTCTGATGTGTCTGGTGGTGGTGTTGCTGTTGCTGTTGCTGTTGCTGTTGCTGTTGCTGTTGCTGCTGAGGCTGTGAGGGGATCGTTGGTGACATTTGCGACAGCGCCGGCGTCTGCTGCTGTTGATGCGTCTGGTGGGGTGTTGCGTCCCACGAGTTCACCCAGGACGCCAGCTCCGGGTCGTAGTCGAGATCCATGGGGTCTTGCGACCAGACAGCGTACGGGTCGTCGTTGACGAGGCCGCCACCGCCGCCTGTGTTTCCTGACTGCATGTTCGCCGCCTGCATGCCGTGCTGGTGCTGCTGCTCAAAGACATAAAACGACAGGTCGGCGCCGGATGGGTGTGCCATACCGCCGCCGTGCTGTTGCTGGGGCACATGGAGGCCCAGGGCATCCCGGATTGCCGACGCCGACGCCGGTTCTGTGGACGGATCCATTGGCATGTCCATGGTTGAGAGAGAGATGCGGGCGAGCGCTCAAGGCATAGGTGTGCTGGCGTCAGGTGTCGTTTTTCGCCGTCTCTCTAGGTAGTTTGCCTCGATTGTGGTCGTAGGGTCTGAAACACTGAAACAAAAGCAGGCTGCGCCGCGGCTGTAATCGGTGCTGGTGGGAAAAGGGAGCAAAGGAGTACGGAGCACTGGCTTCCCCTTTCTCTTCGTCGAGTGTCGAGTGCAGTGTCAAGAATCGAGCGTCGTTGTCGTCTTTTCGATCGCCGTCTGCCCTCTGCCCTCCTCTTTTCGCTGTGTTTCTCTTTCGGGTGGATAGGGGCGGCCGCCAATGGAAGGCTGCAGGCGCAAAATCAGGTGTGGCTTGACATTTGGGCTGGCCTTGACCTCGGGGTTCTGGGCCGGGGGGCCAGGCTGGCGTCGCAAGGTGGGCTGTCGACAAAGACAAAGGTTTGACAGAACGTCCTTTTGTTTTGTCGATGTTAAGCTTGACTTTGTGTCTGCTTGGAAAGTACGTCGTACGGAGTAAAGAATACGGAAAGTGGTGTCGGTTGTTTCTCGTTTCGACTTTTTGCTTTTACTTTATTGGGAAGGGGGGGGAGGAGGAAGGAGGGCCTGGGCCTGGGCAGCTGGGGTAATATTGGCAGTTGCGATTGCGAATGGGCATTGATTGCCTTTCGCAACAAAACGGTCGCTCGTCGTGTCCTTGGCTCCTTCCCTCTTTCTCTCACTCTATTTTCTTACTTGCCAACACGCCGCGCAATACTCCGTAGGAAGGAGCGAACCAGCCAACCAGCGAAGACGGCAGGCAAAAGAGAGAACAGAAGTGCGAAAACGACGCTGTCGAGCCAGGGGGGAAGGGGCGAGCGAGAAAAAACGCAGGTGTCAGCCACTATCTCTTTCCGAATCCGCCAGGTGGTGCTGGGGTGTGCTTGGGCCTATGCTCGTTTGCGCTTCCCATGTTCACGGTGGCTAGGTCGTCCTCCAATGGCAAAAACTGCCCTGCCTGTTGAGCAAAAAAAGTCTGTCCACTTCTGACCCCTGTCAACGAGCAAGTGCAACTGCAAAGACAAGTGCGACTGCAACGGCGGCCGTTCAAGCAGAAGTGCTAGCAGAGCCAAAAAGGAGAGCCGAGAGAGCCAGTCTCAAGTCTCGCCAGTCGTACGGAGTACTCAGTATGGAAAGAAGGGGGAGTGGGGCGGGCCTGCCACAAGGCAACCAATGACGCTGTTGGCAGCAAGAGCACCCGGTCTGCCGGTGCGGTCCTCCCCATTTGGGATGGCAGGTCATGTACTCCGTACAAAGTAAGAAAGTAAAGAGAACAAAACATGGGAAGGAGCGAGAGGCAAGTACGTAGGAAGAAACAAGAGACACGACTGGACGGGAAAGAACCATCAAGAGTCAGCAAGAGGTAATGCGTCGTACGCTCGCACGGAAAGAGGAAAGAGGGTCAAAACGCATGTGAATCTGTCACCCCTGCTCTCTTGCTTCTCTCGCCCAGAGCTATGCTTCCTGCCAAGCTTGACCCTCTCCCCACGCCGCTTCCTCTTTCGGCTATGGTCGACAGAGGGATGGCGCAATAGGCGCAATGGGTAGGCGGGAAGCAAGAAGCGAGAAGCTCCCGCTATTCCCCTTTCTTTTAGCCTCACATGCAAATACGAGAGCGACAAAAAAGCAGAACAGCACGCGAATGAATACGATATCGTGTTCTCGACGACGTATGCATACACGAGGTCGAGTGCCGTTTACTATCACGACACCTCTTTAGCAGTTTCCACGTGGCAAGGCGAGGAAGAGAAAGCGTGGCTGTGGGTCTTTGTTGACCCAAAAGAAACGACAAAGAGAAAAGAGAAGAGACCGAAAGCACAAGAGAAAAGATGGAGCCGAAGACTTGGTACAGAAGTCTGGATGAAGAAGAAAGGTAAAGATTGATATGTTGATATTACTGACTAAGTTTGGTAGAAAAGAGAAGAAAAGACACGATAAAATGCATCGCACCACCAACAACGCCATGCTCGCTCGCTCCCATTATCGTGCCCAAACGCCTGTCGAACGCTCACAAAAACTGCAAAAGAACAAGAAAAGAACAGAAAAGATTAGTTACCCCTTAGAGGCAGCGAGCCGCCCGGCTGCATCACATTTCCTCCTCCTCGTCCTCCGCCGCCCGCGTTGACGCCGCCGACGCCCATGGACCGTTTCACCATTTGACGGAGCTGCTGTTTGCGGTCGCCGCCAGATGTGCTGGCGGGGCCGGCGACACTGCTCGCATTTTGTTGATTTTGTTGATTCTGCTGGCTCACCCGCTTCAGGGTGCCAAAGGGACTGACGGTGCCTTCCCTCAACCACTGCTGCAGACTGGGCTGGGCGCGTGTCGGGTTGTTGGCGCGCGAAAGAGTATTGGTCATGGCCGAGGTGCCGGTGGCATAGATGGAGGGAGAGTTCACAGGCTGTGCCGGCACCGTCCCATTCTCCCTGGCCTCACCACTGGTCGGCGTCTTGGGGAACAGAGAAAAGGACGAGCGTCCCTTATTGGCGCTTCCCTTGCGTCCCGGACCAGATGCAGATGCAGAGGCAGTGTCGTTGCCGTTGGCTTGCCCACCAACGACGCTGATGCTGTTGCTACTGTTGGACCCAAAGGCGCCGCCGAAGCCAAAGCCGGCACCGCCACCTCCCACACCGGACGTGCCTCTCAGATATGCCGCCTCCGGCCGCTTCTCGTTGAAGCCTTTGCCGTCACCGTCACCACCACCACCAGCCGCCGTCATCGATTTTCGCGGCGGATCTTTGAGGTCGATTGGGTAACCATACGTGCCCCGGCTGTCATTGTCACGATCGTCTCTTTCATCTTGCTGCTTGGGGTAGCTGATATCGCCGCGGGTGGCCAGCAGCCGTGTCCGCCGCCGTTTTCTATTGGTCTTGTACCGCAGTACCAGATAAAATGCGCCAATGGTGAGGAGTGACGAGCCAACAAAGGCGCCCACAATGGCCAGCGCAGCTTGAGTCACTGACACGGCCGTGCCTTGCGCCTGCTGCACCTGTGTAGCGGCATCGGCGCGCGCAATTGTAGCGTCCGCCTGCGCCGCCTGTACTTGGGAGGCAGCCACCTTGGCCAAATTGGCGGCGCTGGCACTGGCCGCCGCAATAATGGCCGACGCGCTGCTCGTGATGCTGGCCATGTTGGACGCTACGGCAGCGCTGGCGCTGCTTTGGGCACTCGAGATGGCGCTCGAAATAGCCTGCGAGGCGGATTGGGACGCCTGACGTGCCGCATCCTGGGCAGACTGGGCCGATTGTTGGGCCTGCTGCGCCGAGTTCTGCAGCGAGTTGATGGACTGTGACAGTCGGTCGGTCGACTGCGAGAGCTGCGTCACTTGCTGGGCAAGTTGCTGGGAGGTTTGGGACACAGAGCGGCTGGCCTGGCTGATGGACGAGGCCACAAGAGAGATGGACTGGATCTGGGCACTGAGCGCCTGGATCTGGCCGCTGTCGTCATTTTGGCGGCGGGCGAGCGACTCGAGGGATGGCGGTGGTGTTTGTAGCGGCTGTGGCTGCCGTGCAGCAACGGCTGGTGCTGCGTTCTCCCTTTCCTGTCTTTTTTCTTCTCTCCTTGCAATGGCTTGCAGCATCTGCAGTGTCTGCTCGTCGGCGTTGGCCGCCATAATGTTGGGCTCGGCGGCGGCGGCTGCCAGCGGTAAAGCCAGCCGACGAAAGAAGTCTGCCAAATTCTTGTCGCCGTCGCCGACTCCTCGTGCTACCAGCCCCGTGCCTGCGTCTGTGTTGAGCCCACTGCCGACTGAGCCGACTGCGCCGGCTGCCCATGCTGGACCGGCGGCTGTTGTGAGGAGCAGTGGTAGCCAAAGACCAGCTGGCCACCACCGCTTAGGGTGCTTTTGTCTCGCCATGGCGGGAAGTATTATATGTGTTTTTTTCTACTCAAAGTGGAGTAGAATATGATTGTAGAGAGTGATATTAGGCAATGGGTATCATAAACAACAAGAAAACAAACAGGAAAACATCATCGTCGTGGGTAAAGTCACGATGTGGATGGAAGGAAAGAAAAGAGGAGTTTGCGAGACAAGAAAATCAAGGAAATAGGCACAATGGGAGAAAAGGAAACAAAAAAAACTGAGCAAAGAAAAGAAGGGGGGAGACGAGAAGTAAAAAGAAAGACAGAAGAGAAAAACACAACGACAGAGCAACCCCGGGTTAGGGGAGCAGTAAGAGACGGACTAAGATGGACATGTGAGTATGTCGTTTCCATTCGCCTTTCCCGGGCATCGTGACCCAAACTTTGTTCATGCAGTCGTCCAGGTTGTCCAGGTCGTCCAGGTCGTCCAATCCGGCGATACGTATTCCGTGAGAAGAGGAAAAAGAGGAGTCGACCCAGGTAAATAAAGCGTAAAGCATAAAGACGGGCGACTCGGTCGAGACACTGGCAGCTCGTGAATTCCAGGGAATGTCTATTCTCCATCGAATAGCGTTCCTCTTCTATGGTGGCCCTTACTTGCTTTACTCAGTACTAGATCGTAGGGGCGACAGGCGATCGTGTCGCATAAGTGACGATGAAAACAGTGAGGCAGGAGTGATGTGACGGCGGTGGACAGAGCCAGAATGGTCAATGGTCGTGATAAGTGACAGTCGGATGGTCCAATGAGATGTAATTACCACATACGATGTCACCCCATGTAAGCCCATCGTCCTTCTTTCCCCAGTCCCGTCGACCCGGGGTTTGGAACGTCTCATCGTTGGACATCCCCCTTGGCAGACACCAGATACTATTCAAAAAAGATAGTCTCTTGTCGGAATCGCTATCGTATATGTACCTGCATGTTTTTTTTTTTGCTGCATACATTTGCTGCCCCTCGCTCCGATCTTCCGTTCTTTTTTCGGACGGGAAAGGCAGAAGCGAGGGACAAAATCGGAAGGCGTGCGAAGAAGGCTGTCTGCGATAGAAGTGCAATGTAGAAGCAGACGCAGAATAAGTGCAGCACGGATTACGTCGTATTCCCCGTCTCCTTTTCCTCCCAGAGTATTCTGAAACCGTGACGGCATATGCAAGCAAGAACAGACATAGAAGAAAAACACAAGCCTACTATGAAGAAGGCAACAGGCAGGGAAAGAGCAGCAAAAGATGTGTCGAAATAAAAGCCGAAATATGAAGAAATGGAGGCACGGTTGATTTTTGACGTCGTCAAAACTGTCAAAGTAAAACTACTATCCAACAGCTGTTCGTTCCCAGGTTTCGTCCATCTGTTTGTCTACTGATGTTCTGTCTAAAGAGAGATGCCCTTCGGAGAACGCCAAAGTAAACCAGGACAAACGACAGTAGGATAAATAATTCACATTTTCGCGAACATTGTTTCCAAATCCAGAATGTCATCGCCCAAAGGACGTCGACGGGTAGATAACGATGTGTGTGTACTCGGCGCCGTCTACCTGGTCAAGAGCTCTTACTAAATCACTGTAACACTCCCAGTCCTCACTCTCCATCTCCTCTTTCGCTTCCCGTCTCTGGCATTTCATTCATGCGTTTGACGTTTGAAGTTTTGCTGTCAAATTCATAGACAGGGGAACCTCACAGGCTTCCGAAAGTACTCGACGTCGGCTGCGAAGATCGCTCGTCTCAAACTTGTCTGAGACTCGTCCAGCAGCAAAAGGCAAAACAGCCCAGCAGCCCCAAAAAGATGCGACAAAGCCGTTTTCGTGTTTATGCGTTTACCTGTTAAAAGCAAAGCCCTGGCCATGGCTCCTTTTCTTTTCATGCCTTTATTACTATGAGGATGCTAATTCGACAAAAACAAAAACCCATCAACTGTGATAAGTACAAAACCAGAACATAAACATTGAACGCCTAGATAATAAGATAATACTGTACGTCGTACTGACATAAAACGCCAGCTTCCAGGAAAAGCTGCGAGCGTGAGCTTTGCATTACGCATATGCACATGCGCCAAGCCTTTTCCCCATTCTTTCCTTTCCACTCTCCTATGCTTTTCATCTCCATAGCCACCATTCTTTTCATTTTCTTATCCTCACCCTTTCTCCAAAGACTGGCAGTAGAAGCAGGCAGACACCGGTTGAACGAGAAGACAGCCAGCCAAGCGAAAACGGCCAAGAAGATGATATAAAACGCGCCTATCTAGCACCCTCGCCCATCTCGCCGTCCCAACTTCTTCTTGTTCCCATCATCAATCCTTCCTCTTCTTTCAAGCTGGCGTCTTTGTTGCCCGTTGCTTCTGCTTCTTTGCAGAGCAACTTAAACAGGCAGCTTAAACTTCTTGCCCTTGAACACCTTTTGGTAGTAAATCCAGAAGAAGTCGCTGTACAAGATCGTCTGGATGACGCCCGCCACAATGGCAATCCAGTCCACCTTATGATGCGGCTCCATCACGTAGCGGTACACCCAGTTGGGAATGTACAGCGCGCGGTACAGGCCCAGCGCAAAGATGTAGTGTGTCGTGATGGTCTCGGCCTCGCCCGTGCGCTGCAGCATAAACAACTGCGGCAGAATGGCGACGGCCTCGAGCCAGATCGAAAAGGCCCACAGGATTTCAGACACCGTGTACTTGTAGGGCATCAACACGCCCAAGACGGCGGCGCCGCCCAGCAGGTACTCGACGCGAAAGGTGTCGAGGTTGGGGTCGTTCGTGGGCTTGTAGGAGGTGGTCATGAGGTAGAGGATGTAGCCCTGGGACGCGATAAACATGACCTTGAAGATGAAGTTGTAGGCGCTCTCGGTCGAGAAGAGGTCGAGGTATCGTGTCATGTAGACGATAAAGTAGAGCACTTGTGACTTGAACGAGATGCCCGAGCAGCTCTTGAGCTGGATCATCTTGTGCAGCAGAATGCCAATCGACACCAAATGGGACAAGTCCCCTGCAGACGTTAGTAGTCGTCCCCTCTTTGCTTCCTCGTTTCTTCCCTTCTTCCTTTCTCTTGCTACTCACCAAACACGCGGAAAATATTCAACCCCATCGTGGCTCCCTTGTTTTCTAGGCCCTCTGCACGCAGCAGGAAAGTTATCGTCGGCGTGGGAAGCCCTGTAATGATCTCAAAAAGAGGTCACGTCGTCGCCGATGGTGGTCGTGATGTCGTGGTCGTATCGTCAAGCAGCTAACAGCTTGAGGTCGCGTCAGGGGTAGTGGAGGTCGTTGATGTCGTGGATGTCGTGGAAAGGATTCAAGACCGCGTATCGTCAGAATCGTTAGAACTTGGAAGTGTTGGAAAGTAAAAAAGAGGAATCCGTCGAATGGAACGATGGAGTTGTAGATATGGAGAAAGAGAAAGGACAAGAAGACGACTGCCGGTTGTGTCCTCTTTGACGTTCCTGCCAAAATTACGGAGTAGAATGCAAAGAGCCACAAAACAGAAAGAGCAGCCCGCGCCGGAACGTGTAAAAGGGAAAGGACACGAACGCGATTAGCTCCTCATTGGCTGCAGGTCCACTCGCAGACATACGAAGTACGAGTAGTAATTAAGAGCTGTCCCGCGTTGTGCTTTCTAGCGCGTTATGCCCACTGGAAAGGGAAGGAGTGGATCGCCGCCAAAACAGCAGGACAGGAACAGCAGGAGCCAGCGAGTGGTGTGGCAAAAGTACCTCTCCACCAAATTTATGTGTCCAAGTACACCACACAAATGGTCCGCCAATTCTTCCTCTTCTGGATGTTTCCTTGTGCCTGCCCGCTAGGCCTGGCGCCTTCGCCTTCCGCCGTTGAACATTAATTACCAAGCAGGCACGACCCAAGGCTAGGCGGCCGCAGGCGTTGCGACAGACGTTCACGGAAGCTTCGACGACGTCCCATCTCTCTTTACTTAATAGCGACTCAAATAAAGCGACTGTCCGCCGCATTTCTCTCAACAACAACCCTACCATGAACACAAACATCTACGAGGCCAGCGGCCAGTGACGACTTCACCCTACTACTCTCTCCTACGTCCCTTCTTATTCTCGGCCTCAACCTATCATTGCGTCATCGTCAACTCTAAATAGTCTCCAACAGTTTATCACAATCTCGATTCCGACCACGACCACGTACGACGTACATATCCTATCTTCTGTACACCCCCACCTCTCTCCACAATGTCGGCAGACGCAATGACCGACTCCGTTTCTCCCTCCTTGTCTTCCGAGGACAGTCTCCTCGAAATCGTCGTTACACATGCCGGCAAGGCGTTTACACTTCACCTGTCGCCCCAGTCGACCGTCGAGGACGTTGCGCTTCTTTGCGAGAGCGAGCTACAGGGCGAGGGCAACGATGGAGAGACGCAGTATACAGTCACAAAGCTCCTTGCCTCGCCACCTGTAGGTCTCATCAACGTGACCAAAGCCGCCAACACACCTCTGTCCGACCTGATCGCAAGGCAAGCCACTGCAAAGAAGCCGCCCCAACCGGCCAACCAGCTCAAATTGCGCCTCATGGCCACGCCGACCAGCGCCATCAACCACCTGCGAGAAGCCAGCGAGAACATCAAGCGAAGGGCCGAGCGCCTGGCCGACCTGCGCCGCCGCGCTGTTCCCGCCAGACGGACGGCCACCGCCCGGGGTGGCGGCATCCATACTATTTCTGACGCTGCCTCCTCCTACACGTTTGGCGAGATCCGCCCCCTCCCCCACCTCCCCGACCCGGACCGCGCGCTCGCTTACCTCCACCGCCTGCGCGACGACCCAGGCATCCAGCAGGCCATGCAGACTCACCAGTTCCGCGTCGGTTTGTTAACGGAGATGGACCCCCGACTTTACACGGAAGCCAACCACGAGGGCACGTCGCGCACGCTCGGCCTGAACCGCAACAAGGGCCAGGTGATTGAGCTGCGGCTTCGGACGGACGATTTCACAGGGTACCGCGACTACAAGACGGTGCGCAAGACGCTGTGCCACGAGCTGGCGCACAATGTGCACGGCCCGCACGACAAGCATTTCTGGGCGCTGTACCGGGAGATTGAGCGGGAGGTCGAACGAGTGGCGGACGGCAACGGCGGCCGAGCCGGTGGGCGCTCGCTGGCCGGTGGCCGGGAGGGCGACTACTATGAGCCGCCAACAGCGTCGTCTGACCACGAGGATGACGACCACGACCACGACCACGTTGACGGCGGCGGCTTGATGGGCGGCACGTACATTTTGGGCAGTGGCGACGCAAGAACTGTGGTCGGTGTTGCAACCACAAACACCAGCACAAACATGACACCCATGGGCGAACGCGAACGGCGGGCACGTGCAGCGGAAGAGCGGCTGCGGCAGACAACAGCAGGCGGCAGCGGTGGTGGAAGTGATGCCACGAACAACAACAATGACGGCAGCAGTAGCTCGTCGACGCATCAGTAGTCGTCCCGGGTAGACGTATATCTTTTGGTTCTGTTTGATTTTGATCTTCTAATTCTGCATTGCGAAGGCGTTTTGAAATATCCGATCCTGTTATAGTCACTTTGATCGAAAGCGACAATGTCTCTATAACATACATATATGACATATATTTATGATAGCATACAGTAGTATAAAACAGTTGCACTTCACGCCAACATCACACTGCACAGTCGTGGCATAATAGCGAAACTTGCAACTTGTAACTTGTTTGTTGCTGTTTGTTGCTTTTTGTTGCTTGGCTCTTCCTTTCGGCGAGTCCGCACACTCAAGGGGTATCTAAAACCAAATGTAGATATGGGATGGGGAGACTAAGGCACGCTCATCCCATCACAAGCGCAACTCGCGACAGTGTAAAGCTCGAGTGAGAGAAAACACTCTCCTCCTAGTCTTTCTGTAATAGATGGGTGCAAATAAAGGGCCCTAATACCACGCCAGAACGCCGTTG
This sequence comes from Sporothrix euskadiensis, assembly GCA_019925375.1. Taxonomy (NCBI): domain Eukaryota; kingdom Fungi; phylum Ascomycota; class Sordariomycetes; order Ophiostomatales; family Ophiostomataceae; genus Sporothrix; species Sporothrix euskadiensis. The sequence goes on along the minus strand of JADHKQ010000023.1, from coordinate 395,615 downwards.
ATGCAGGAAAGTGCAAGTATGAAGAAACCCAGAAAATGACTCTCAAAAAGAGTGTAAGTAAAAGAAACCCGTCCAATAACGCCGTCGTGGGAAATGCAGAAGAAAGAAAGAACGACGCTACCTCAACGGGCAAGCACACTGTAGAAGCCGCTCTTCTTCTTCAGAGCAGCATCCTCGGCCGCCGTCTTCTCGGCCAGCATGTCGGCCATCGCCCGCATCTTGTGCGGCGCGTTCCTGACCCATTCCTTGGCCTCGTGGTTCCATGTGTGGCCCTCCCACTGTGTAGCGACCAGACTCCGCGTCCCGTACTCGTCCGTCAAAATCTTGTCAAAGCTGTAGGGGATGGTCGCAGGCACGCCTTCAAACTCGGTCTCGCGCATGGGGTACAGCTCGCGGGTGCGGTAGCGGTGGAAGTTCTTGCAGCTCCAGATGCCCGGGCTGCGCTTGGGCTCGCGCTCAGCCAGGCCGGTAATGTCGATAAACATGCCGTTGGACGTGTCGATCCAGCGGGCGTCGATAATGTTCAAGCCGTCGCCGCGGGGCAGGCCGTGGTTCGGGTTGATGTCCAGCAGGTATTCCTTGACGACATCCTCGCCGGTCGCCTCATCGTGGTAGCGGTAGGTGTGCAGTGTGCGGTTATAGTGCTTGGCCAGATAAAAAAGCGTCACGTCCGAGACCTGGACGTCCAGGTCGTAGTCCCAGGGCATAATCTTGCCGTTCCACCACCAGCCGAGCAGCGTGCCGTGAGCCAGCCAGGTCTCGACATTGAGCGAGCGGAACGTTGTAAGGTACGACCGGATCAAGTGGCGGAGGGCGGGGCGGTGCTCATCGTAGGGGACCAGATCTCTAAAGTAGCGGGCGTCGTAGTGACCCAGCTGGTTGTCGCCGCCGGGCTCGTGGAAGTACTTGGTACCCTTGACACCCTTGACAAGGCGGTCGGGCGGGCGCCGCTTGTCGAGGGGCGGCGACCCTGGCGGCTTTGCGAGCTGCTGTTTTGCTGCGGCGGCCACGGCTACCGGGTCGGCTGCTCTTGCAACGAGGGCATCATGGATGTTTGGTGCGTCTGCCGCTGCAAACACGGCGCAGAAGCAAAACGAGGCGACCAGGAGGAAGAGGGACCGCAAGGACGTCATATTGGCGAGATGCGAAGAGATACGAGGAGAGTAGACCGATATCTCCTAGCAAACCATCAAGAGCAGACGTCGATGAACAGACTCAATGACGGCGTCGAGGTTCTGGTCTGAGAGAGGTTGCGTAGTAGAAGACGAGAGTCACAATGTGTGCTCCGAGCGAACGAGGCGCGTGTTCTGTATTGTCGTTTTGTAAGATAATCTTCTAAGCCGGGGGTCTGCAAGGCCGAGTCGCAAGCGGTCAAGATCCAAGATTGATTTGTTGAAAAAGGGTGAAGTAAAGAAGAGAGAAGTCGAGGTAGAAAATAGTAAATGAGGGACAAAAGATTAACAAGAAGCGAAGATGAAGATGAAAGAAGATGATGAAAAAAGGAGAACAACTGAAAGCCCGGGGTATTACTTCAGCAAGAAAGGGCGTATCAAGAATCAAGAATCAAGAATTCGCTCGAAAAAGGTCAAAAGAACATGAAAAGCAGTTCCGAATTCCCTCTCGAGGCTGGGCGATGGATGGTCCTTTGTACGTTGTACTGAGTGCGTCGTACGGTTGGTCGTCTTTCTCAGGGATAGCAAAACAAGCGAGAAGGAGGAAAAGAGGACGGACAGGAATTACGGGGCCAACTACGTAGGCACTTTTGGAGACAAGGGAAGACAAGGCAAGAGCAGACCAAGAACAGAACAGCGGAAGGTGGCCGTGGGTACGGTGTACGGAGTAGTGTGGAAGGAAGATAGGAAGGTGCTGCTCAGTGAAAGGCAGAGGGCAGGTACCAAGACCGTGCGAGAACGTCAGACGAGGGCTTCCCAAATTGCAGAATGTTCACCCACCGCAATGACAGTGCGGCATTGTTCCTTTCCGGGAAAAGGACCACGCGGACAAGGGAGGCGGTCGAGCGACGGCGGCCCAAAAAAGAGCAAAAAACGAGACGAGTCGCAAAAACCTGGGGCGGCGGGACCCTCGTAAAAAGGCATACGTAAGTCTTGGCGCTAGATACACACAGTGTTTGACCAGGTGAGGACACGGAGTACTTTGAGTCTGTAATTGTGTGTACGGAGTGCACAGTAGCCCGCTTGCCGGCACGCGAGCAAGACCAAGAGCAAGGGAGCGCCTTCCTGACATCTTGACAAAGTATGTATGGCAGTCAATGCGGCAGGAGCGGTCGGAAGATTAGGAAGGCGCGCTGTCCCGTCTCTAGGCTCCGAGAAGCCATTTTGGCAAAAATGTAAATAACTGCAGACCATATGTTTAAACAGTAAACCGCAGAGTTCAACGGCCGTACTTTTTTTTGGTCGTTAAGAGAAGGAGACGTCGTAAAGAGCACACGACACGGCCGATCGATCCTCTTTTTTGCAAGTAAAAATCAGGGGCAGCTCAGTTCGAGGGAACATTGGCGCCAAGAATCGTTAACCAGTGTCTTGGCAAACGGGTCTCTTTCTGCGCCAAGACTTGCTCCTTCCTCACACTACGGGAGTATTCCGTACTACGATGTACGACGTAATTGCGTCGTACACATGCACAGTATTTGCGCCTGCTATCTTTGTCGCGGATAGGGGCCTTTCTGGGAAGCCGCAAGCCACCTGAAAAAAGTCGCGACAAAAGGATTACGTCGTCGCGGAAGGCTCAAACTGCGCCGCAGCCGCTTCATAAAAAAAGAGCCCCTTTGCGCCTTTGCGTGCTGACCGGCCATTCGTCAGGCCCATGTCAGCCATTCAACCACCCACTAAAAAAGCCCCTACACCATAACGACGCACGACGTAACGGCTTATCAGTTACGGCGTATTCTCTCTCTCTTAAAGGCCTTACCCGTCGACCAGCCGTGCGGGTTGGTCTTTGAGATTGTTCTTCGAAAGCATCTTTTCAGTGGCCCAGTGGCCGGTCACTCCTTTCCTCCTTTCTGGCCATTTGCTTGCCGCGCGCCCTTCTTTCGTTCCTTCCCTCGAAACCTCTCTTTCGTCCCTTTTCGCTGCCCCTCTCCATGTCCCCTGTTGATTTGCCTCGACTGCATTCATTTGCAATTTGGTTGTCCATAACATAAAAAGCCCCAGTGTCATTACGGACCGCGAGCGTCTTTTGTTCTGAACTCAGTAGTGCGACATCGCATTCCGTACAACTAATACTCAGTACATCTTGTCGCATCCGCCGTACCTTCCTCGGAGGACGCAATGCCCGATTGAGAAGGAACGAAAAGAACGAAAAGAAATACTGAAAGGGAAGGTGAGAGCCACTGCAAAAACGAAAGGAGGGAAGTGAGAGGGAGAAAACAGTGGACCAGCCGTCTTGGCGCCGTGAGGCAGGCGAGGGCAGGTTGTCGGTCGTGTGCCGGTTTGCCGGCCTGTTCATTGACCTGCATACTCCGTAAACATTATTGCGTTGCAGGTGGCGTTTTTGGGAGGCACACTCTCATCCTCACGTTTCAATCTCAGTGGTTGCGAGTCAGGCTCGGGGGCACGCAAACGTCGTAGACTTGGATAGAGAGAGGCTCAATCTGCATCGAGCTGGTGCGATCAATGCAGCTTAATGACGCAAAACAGGACCTACCGAGTTCACATGCTCATGTTTCTTACTGATATCTAAGAAGTCAAAGTACGGAAATTGGTGTACTTTGTAGTACGGAGTATGTACGTCGTACAGTTGTGGCGCTTTAACTGATTTCTTTTCCCATTCTCAGCAGATGTTGATGTTATCAGATCAAAGAAAATGGCCGCTTGGCCCAAGAAAGGCAGGCGCCCTTTTCGAGAGCACACAAAAGAAAGACAATAAATAGTACTTTGAGCCTCCGAGCTTAATACGATCAAGCCGATATATCTGAATCGCCTAAAAAGCTTGTTTGGTCATGTCAGACGGACGGTAACGATCCTTCCGTCTACCTCGCCATGGGATATGGGAGGCGGATAGCGGGTGTCAAAGGATTCGCGGGAGCAAAGTAGCTTCCTTACGAAAGCAGCGTCTCGAGTGTCCAGATACGATACGATCTGGTCGAGCTGGTGTATTTCTTGTTTTGTGCAAAAAAGTACGACATACTTGTATCGGGCACATAGAGACTCCAGACACGCACACTTAGAGATCAACCAACTCAACAGGCCCTGTCCCCTTGCAAGAACCGGCCATCATGAAACATGGGGGGGAAGCAAATAGAAAGTGCAGGCCAACTGTTGGCTACTGGCCACAACGCACGCAACGTCCTTCTGCTCCATTGCAGCAGCCAGAAACATTGAACGCGTAACCACGCTCGCCACGACACAAACGTTGGACACAAAGGGGAGGATGCAGGCCCATGGGGCTGCTTTTTCTCCTTTCTCCTTCTTCCCCAACACTTGACGCCGCGTGGCCGGCTGCCGGACGTGTCTCTAAAAGTCGACAAAATGCGAAAAAATATATAAGGGATGAAAACACCCATATCCAACGCTCTGTTTCATCGACAGGGCGATCGTTAGCGAAAGCGAACCTCACAAGTGAGCAAGAGAAGTAAACGTGAAAGCATCAAAACTTTACTTGTACAAACTCAAAAGAAACAAGAAACAAGAAACAAGTATGCGGTTGCCCGTCGTAGCCAAAATGTATATCGTCACACTTCCAGTGTGTGTAAAGCCAAAGCCAAAACAGAAAGAGTGCTCAAAATATGCCAATGGTATCAAAAGAGAAAGAAATACAATAAAAAATACAAGGACCCCGTCTTACACATCCGTGCTCTCGGGGTCCCGGCCTGTAAACACTTTGTACAGCCGCCGACTCAGCGCCTGCCCCACGGTCCGGTCCGACAGGGCACCGTTGCGGTTCCGGCTCCGCAGACACGTCTCCAGCGCCAGCGGCCCGTCGTCGGCAAATCCTTGAATCAGCTTCGGCAGCGTGTCGAAGCGCGTGGCCACGCCCATGGCAATGGCTTCGGTGACACGTCCCACTTGCTGCAGCATCAGTAAAAACGTCTCGGCGGCATCGTCGCCCGTCGCAATCTGCCCGCTGTCCATGCAGAACGACGCTGCGGCCGCATAGATCTCTTCGCGCTGCTGGCGGTACCGCGAGATGGCAATCTGCTCGGTAAACACCTTTATCCAGCGCGCCGTGTCGAGGCTACTGGCCGTCTCGTGGACCAGGACACGACCGTCGCCGTCTGTACCTCCATTATGCTCAATCTGCAGGTCAAACAGTGCATCGTCCACCAGCGCTACATCCAAGTGTTGCAGCGCCTGCTTCTGTCCCCGTCGACCCAGCCGCTGTGAAGGGCGTGCTGCTGCAGCAGATCCAGATGCTGCCGCTGCTGGCTCACCTCCGCCGCGGACAGCGGCCACAAACTGGCGGTTCCTAATTGTCTTGTTCTTGTTCTTCCATGCATTCAGCCCTTCAATCAGGTACACAATTGTGTGTCCTGCAAAAGCCCTCTTCAAGGCCGCCACATGACTATCCAAATCATGGCCGCCCGTCTGATGCCGCACATCCGGGTCGCCGTCTCTCGCCAAAACCAACTGCACAAACTCGTCGCCACGCAAGACCACCAGAGCGTGCTTTTCGTCCTCAATGCGTGTGGGCACGGGCACCCAGTGGCCCAGTTCAGGTCTGTAGTCATTCGAGATCTTGCGGCGCCATGTCACGACGTTGTCGACAGGCCGGCTCGTCCACTCTTCGTGGCCGGCTTTTGCTTCCGTCAGCATGGCCTGGGCGACTTCCTTGGTCGCCTGGGGCAGTGTCGACGGCAGCCAGACAATCATTTCGGGCGTGGCCACCGCCTTGTCCACACGCGACTTGTTGGCGTCGTTGAATGCGGCCGCCTCGGCTTTCTCCTTGGCCTTCTTTTCCTTGGCCAAGTCCGCCGCGATCTTGCGCCGCTCCTTGTCAATCTCCTTTTCTTTTTGTTTTCGCTCTCGCTCAGCTTCTTTTTCTTTGCGCTTCTCCTCAGCCTCCAGTTTCTTCTGCTTCTGGCGGTCGGCCACCACTGCCTCGTCAAACGACGATCGTCTCTTTGGAGGTCTTGCTGCTGTTCTTGCAGCAGCTATTCTTGCCGGTGCCTTGACTGGTGCCCTCGTTGGTGATTCCGACTCTTTGGCCTTGCGGCTCTCTCGCCAATCTGCCAGCAGCGCATCGGCCGTTGCCGCATCGCACTCGTCGTCTTCTTCATCCGAAAAGACAAATGCGTGTGCTTCTGAAGTGCTCCTTTGAAGAGGCCGCTCGCGGCGTGCTTGTGTCGGTGCGAGTGTGGGCGCATTGGTGGCAGGCCGCTGCCTGGGTCGTACGACGGGCGAGGCAACAAATGGGCTGGAAAGTAACATGATGTCGTCGGAAGGTTGTCTTGTGGTCTGTCGCTGCGGCTGACTTGGAGGCTGCTGTCGGGGCGGCTGCTGCTGCTGCTGCTTCCGTGGCCGAGGTGACGGGCTTGCAATCAGGTCGTCAATATCAACAAAGTCCGAATCAATGGCAGGCGGCCCTGTCGACGATCGAGACAGAGGCCGTTCACGCTCTGAATCAGACGAGCTGAGCAGATCAATGCACTCGGCATTGTTTGTCGGCGGACCCAATTGCCGGGTCTGTGCTGGTCGTACAGGCGCGGGTGCAGGTGCAGGTGCTGGGGAGTCGTCGATATCGTCGACATCATCAATGTCGTCAATGTCGTCGTCAAGATCGTACGAGGCGTGAGCAAAGCGCGACCGCTGTGTGTTGAGCGCCACTGCTGGAGTCGGAGCCGGTTGAACCGGCTGGACCGGCAAGTTTTGTCGTACTGAGCTTCGTGGTGGCGGACTATCGATCGTCTCAATCAAAGGCGAAGGTGGCCTTGCAGACAACCGCATCCGCTTGGCTGGCCTGTCCCGCCCAAAGGCATCGTCGTCGTCGTCGTCGTCGTCGTCGTCGTCGTCGTCAAAGCCGTGGCTGTTTGGTGCATGTCTGCTCGCGTCGTTGTCTTGTAGACTTTGGTTCGCTTGGTTCGCTTGAAGTCTCTCGAGGGCAGCCCTAGCGGCCCTCTCTCGTATCGACTCTTGCAGCGGGCTTTTGTGTGCCGAGAGAGGTTGAGGTCGACTCGCTGCAGGAGGCTGGCTCGGAGTTTTGTGTGTATTGTGAAGGACTTGTGGGCTCGGTGAGGAAGAAGGCTCGACAAAGGTGTCGCCGGGAATGCTCCAGAAACCGGGCGGGACAGGGGCCGGGTCTACCGACGGTCGCTGGTTTGGTCGAGGTCGAGGCTGCACTGGGGTGTCGTCGATCTCGATAATGTCCACATTTCGCCGTGCTGCCGCTGCTGCTGGAGTTGGTGTCGGTAGATTGAGTCGTGGTGGTGGGAGTCTCGTCTCTTGTAATTCCTGCAATCTCGCAGACCCAAGAGTTCGATTGTTGGCTGGCGATGCTGTGGCGGGGTGCGGTGTCACAAAAGCACCGTCCGAGTCCGAGTCGTCGCTCAGGAGGATAACAACATCGCCCGCCATGGCTGGGTGGTGATGGCGGGCGAGAGAAGAAGAAGAAAGAAACGGTTGGTGAAAAGGGGGTATTTCGTGTCAATGTATGTCGTAACTTTGCATGGTTGCCGGTGTGATTCAAAGTCGGCCAAAAGGGAAAGAGGGCAAGAGGCCAATGGAGGGGAAGAAGGAACGAAGCAGCCGTCTGTTGACTCCTCAAAGCAGTGGGGGCTCAACGGCAGCCGCGACCCACAGCGCGTCTGTTTGCAGTACTCAACGCGAACAAGACACGACAGTCACGTGGTCTACGCTGGCCGTTAATGGAAAGGAGGAAGATGGAGGGTCGGCAATGCCTTTATTCGTCGACAATACAGCAAAAGAAAATGCAGTGATATCGAGACAAAAATAAATTGCACACAACTACGTCGTACTCCGTACTGACTTAAAAAAAAAGACAAATTAACTGTATAATTAAAAAACTGCACAAAAAAAAACGTACAGCAGCGGGTATTCGCTGGTCGTCACCGACCCAACTACTAATCCGCCGATTATTGGTTTGACTAGGGGAGAGCGGACGGGATCCCGTATTTTCCAATATCTATGGCCGTACGTGGAAGAAGTGTGTTTGAGTGTTACTTATATGGGCAGGTGTAGAGGGGTGCAGATAGGGAGCTGGAGTTTGAAAGAAGGACTTGTGTATTGGAGGAGAGTCGACTAACAAGAAGGCGGGCTATTCTTCTTTTGTTTATTTATCCTTCTGACATCTCATATTTGTGATTAATAAGAGTTTAGATTCTTTTAATTTTTGATGGCTTGTTTTGTCAGTTATTCACTCAATTGTTTATTTATTTCTATTTTTTTTTCTTTGTAGAAAGTGCTTTTTTTTTCTCTTTCAGCAAGGCTCTTTCAGGAAGGCTGTACGACGTATTACTCCGTACGTCGTACCCAGTTCGGAGTAAGGGGTGGTGCCCAAGGCGACTTGGTCAAGGCGTTTCTCGGTTTCTTGTCGCGTCCGACTGTCATCACTCAATCTCCTTGAATATTTCAGCCTGCCCTCCGTCTGCTCGAACCATAATCCTCAGAGCCAACGACTACCGACCAATTCTCAGACCAACTCTACCGTTCAATTCTACATACCACCTCGCCATTACAGCCCGATTACTTTGTACCTTGCCATCTTGCAATGGGCGCCGCCCAAACGGAGATGGTTACTATGCCCAGGAGCACACCGCCCTCGCTTATTGCATGAAAGGTGAGCCTTCTTTTCCGCCCATCCATGTCGAAATCCAGTCCATCCAGTCCATAAAAATGCAAAAGTGAGGCTTCTCGGCAGTTGAAGTATTTTGTCTACGCCTAATTTCACGGCAGTTCCATTATTGTTATGATCCGCCTTTGTTGTGTACTCCGTAGTCTCGGCTCTTCGTACGCCGCCTGTCACTCCCCGCTTACTCATGCCAGCTGCTCTTGATAGTTCATAATTTGGCGAAAGGAAATGAATTACGTCAGGGTGTTTTTAATAGGCCTGGAAACTCTACAAGAACATCTTGAATCTCAACCTCTAACCTCTACCTTCCATCCACGCACCAACGCTTTCCAGAGAATTACCTCTCATATATACCCATATTCACAAATAAAACAGAACAAGTTTTCCGAATCCATGGCACTTACAATGGCGCCAGACCAGGCCCGATCTCTGTCGATGGCTCCGCTGCCCCAACCGATTGAAGGCTTCATCCACAGGTTCTTGAATGAAGGCCACGCAGAGCAGCTTAGGCTACAGTTCATATCGTCATGCGAACGAAACAAGCAGGTCATGTGGACTGGTAACCTTCGAGAAGAGGCACAGAAATACGCGGATCGGAACGGCATGCAGACCTTGTCGGCGGCAATGGGGCCACTCAAAAGCGACGATCATATCAGAGCGTTATTTGGTGGACAGAAAAAAAACAAATCCAGGTATATGAGGGGCGCCTCAGCCGTCTTTGCCTGGCACATTACGACTGGCGACTTTGTGACGATCGTCTGCCCACCGCCTCCAGATCGATTCAACCCCGGAGGCGGAACAAATCTGCAACTAGTGGAACTGCCGATTTTGATGGGCATCGTCGGTGGCCGTGCCGTTTCCCGGATCCAAGTCGTTCATCCTACGGTCAGAGGCGCAGAAAACTTTGACTACCAGTTCTGGCCTTGCGATCACAAAGACCTCGAGTGGAACAGATTTGCGCCCAACGTTGATAAAGTAAAACCATGGATGGAGAGGAGGAGATCAGCCGAAGTAAAACAAATTGAGGAAACACTGCGCCCGGCCTTGAGCGGGTTGGGACAAAAGCTGGTCTACCAGGCAATATTGCCTCGTTCGGATAATATTACCTCTGCAATTGAACTAAAGGTGAGTTGAGATCCAACTTGTATACATATACAAACCAGTGCAACAAAATGATCTCCAACTATAACTATGCTGACTTACCCAAAAGAAGGGGTCTGGTGAAACGCAGCAAAGGACAGGCTCTTTCCCTGTTTTGACAGATGGGAAAATATGCAGTGAGTTGGGCAACACGGGAAGCAGCAATTCCAACGACTCGGCAAATAAAGCGAACAGCCCCCCGTGCCAAATGACAGCTTGGAGAGAACTCGCATTTTTGTTTTCTTTTTTGATCAGCTATATTTGGTGCTTTGGAATTGCCTTACTCTCACGGCTTGATGCCTCAAAGACAGCAGCCACCAGTCCTCAACGGCCTACGAGGGCTTGCATTGTGGCTGTCAACAAGGTCTCGGGGAGCTCTTCGGCAAGCAAAAAGACCGTCGCAGGAACAGAGCGTGCGCAACCCAAGGCGACGAATACGAATTCCACGAAAACGAGTCCCAAAAAGACCAACAGGACGAGCAAGGACAGCAACACCGGCGAGACTGCGAGAAGAACCAAAAAGCCCACGAGAAAGACCAAAAACAACCAGGTAAATGGAGAGGAGATAGCGGAAGACAATACCAAGAAAGTCAACAACAAAAAACATGCAGACAAAAATATTGGGGCAAAAGAAAGCCGACCAAAAAACAACAAATCAAAGAAAAAATCAAAGAAAAAATCGACCCAAAAAACTTCAAATCAACAAATCGAAAGGCGACTTCTCAAAGAGCAACCAACCAAGAAGCAGCCGGGCTCAAATGCACCAAACATAAAGCAAACAAATACAAAACAAAATAAACAAAGGAAAGCGCCAAAGGCTCGGCAATAACTCTTTTTTTTTCTATATAAATATAAAAAAATAAAATTGTAGCAGCCACCAAAAATGCACACTGTTACAAAGGTACTTCCCGAGGATAAGAGTCTCTACTAGTTAATCAGGCTAGGGCAGGGGTCTTGCTCTTATAGCAATGAGAATGTTACGGACATGACCCCCGCGAGGCCTTACCAACAGGCCAAAAGACAACGCAGCCGACCGGCGGAGCAGGTGTGGCCGAAAGTCAGGACGTCTTCCAGAACACAGGACGATGGAAAAAACAAATCAACCAGACTGACTAATCAGGAAGCAGGAAAGTTGTCTCTTACGGGATATAAAATAAGGAATAACACAGCAATACGATGATTAGCTATATAAGACTGGGGCTTCCTCCCAGTAAACTAGATAGGAGACTCAGTCACTACGATGTACTGCTTGTCTGAAATACAAACCTACATGAACTTGTATCTCTTTGCCCTCATTGCATACAAACCACCGCCTCTTCATGTTGACTATTGTTCAGCCGTTACACCTTATCACTGATTTACAAGAACAGGACCCCTCCCCTAGCCTGATCACCTGGCAGAGACTCTTGCCATATTCTTGGTAAGTGCCTATATAACATCCACGCGAAGAATTGCCCTAATCTCTTATAGTTAGGGTAAATAGGTCTGCCAAGGCATCACGATCTTAACGTCAAGAGGATGTTTTTGGTTTGGGTACAGAAGAATAAAGACCTCAGAAAAGGTACTCTATACATGAGCATATCCAGTTAGCGTATGCACAAAGAACCGACTCCAATTTCCTGGACGGACCGATAGGACGTCTATGCTTGGGGTCGACGGGGAAATCCTGGGGCACGATGTTGCGTGGTGTTATGTATTCCAATCGGCCGCAGAAAGGCCCTTGACTCCATTGGTCGAGCTGGATGGTCGGCAAGGCACGTTTGGGGCTCTTCGGCCAAACTACGGAGTACAATCATGGTCGGCCTTTATTTACCCCCTGTCATATGAGTGCCCACGGCAGGAGACAGGAGCCTCAGATGAAATCCAGACTATCTCCAGTCCAGAATTTGGTACGGCGTAAACACGCCTGCACAGGCTTTTCCGCCCCCGCCCCTTTTCCCTCCCCGCACCCCGCAGATCGCCGCGATGTAGCGCCAGTGGGACCTCCCATCACGACTTGCACTTCATTCGGGCCTTTATGAAGAGTATTACCGCAGCGCTCTCGCCGGTTCTCAACTTTTCAAAGGGATTCTACTGAGTACTACTGAGTAGAGGGGCAAGACGCGAGTAGGCGAGCTCGCTAAGATGACACTGTTTACCACACAGCCAATACACTTTCGGAATGGGACACTGATACAAAGGGCTTATGGAGCCGGGCAGGGTCGCCCACGGCGCCGCGCGATGGAGAGTCATGAATATAAGAGGTCTTGAGGTCTTGAGGTCTTGAGGTCTTGAGGTCTTGAGGTCTTGAGGTCTTTTCGTCTTGGGGTCTTGAGGTCTTGAAGGATACGCGGCCCATCTAGTCCTCCTCGTCCGCCTCTCTTAGTTTCGAGCATACGATCGTCGACATCCCACCATGGTTCCTCCGTCCCTGTCCGTGCTGCTTGCTGGCCTCGCTGCCGCACGCCATGCCAGCGCCAGCAGTGTCAGCGCCTTCATCGCCCAAGAACAGCGGATCGCTCTGCAAGGCGTGATGAACAACATCGGCTCCGGCGGTTCGCTGGTGGCTGGCGCGGCGTCGGGCTTGGTGGTCGCCAGCCCGTCCACAGTGAACCCCAACTACTTTTACACGTGGACGCGCGACTCGGCCTTGACACTGCGCATGCTCGTCGACGAGCTCATCTTTGGCAACAGCGCCGTGCAGGACACTATCGGCGACTACATCACCGCGCAGGCTACACTGCAGACGGTGTCGAACCCGTCCGGCACGCTGCTGCCATACGGTCTGGGCCTGGGCGAGCCCAAGTTCAATGTGGATGGTATGTGAAGAAGCTTGTTTTCCTCTTTTTTTTTGCATACTGTTTTGCATACTGACCCGGCAGGTACCCGTTTCAACGGCGCTTGGGGCCGCCCCCAACGTGACGGCCCGGCTTTGCGTGCCATTGCACTCATCGAGTACTGCAACTGGCTGCTTGGTCAAGGCGAGGACGCCCAGGTCTCGGACGTGATCTGGCCAATCATCGCCAACGACATTTCCTATGTTGGGCAGTACTGGTCCGTTCCCAGTGTGCTTGCACAGCACTCCTAATGCGTGTACTCCGTATTCTGTCGACTAACAGCCTCTAGGAACTCGAGCGGTTACGATCTGTGGGAGGAGGTCTATGGGTCCAGTTTCTTCACAACGCAGAACCAGTACAGGAGTCTGGTGGCGGCCGGCCAGCTGGCCGACAGGATCGGCGCCACCTGCACGGGCTGCGACGAGGCCGCAAACGTGCTCTGCTTTTTGCAGTCGTACTGGAACGGCGACTACTTGACGGCCAACATCAACGTCGACAACGGCCGCTCGGGCATCGACGCCAACACCATGCTGGGCGCCATTGCCGTGTTTGACGTCGAGGCTGACTGCACCAACCCCAGCCTGCAGCCCTGCCACAGCCGCTCTCTGGCCAGTTTCAAAGTGTTTGTTGACACCTTCCGCAACGGCAGCCTGTACGCCATCAACGACGGCATTGCGCCAAACGAGGGTGTTGCCGTCGGTCGCTACCCCGAAGACGTCTACTACAACGGCAACCCCTGGTATCTCATCACGCAGGGCGCGGCCGAGTTCTTGTACGATGCCGTCGCGCAGTGGAACACCCAGGGTGCCATTGCCATTGACGACACCTCTGTGGCCTTTTTCCAGGATCTGTACCCTGCGGCCACGTCCGGAGCGACCTACTCCAAGAGCTCCAAGAGCTCCAACTCCAAGAGCCCCAAGAGCCCCAGCTCCAAAAACACCAAGAGCATCAAAAAGGCCAGGCGCTCCTCCAAATGTGTGGCCCCGCCGTCGGATGCCTTCCAGACGATTGTGGACGCGGCCCTTGCCTACGCGGACTCCTTTGTCGCTGTTGCGGAAAAGTACACGCCCAGCAACGGCTCGCTGTCGGAGCAGTTTGACAAGGTCACGGGCCAGCCACTGTCCGCCTACGACCTGACCTGGAGCTTTGCTTCGTTTGTCACCATGGCCCGTCGCCGCGCCGGAGACTACCCCAAGTATGCATGGACCCCAGGCTCTGGGTCCGTGGCTGTTCCCGCCGTCTGCTCTGCCTCTTCAACAAATGGCGTCTACGCCGCTGCCACTGCGGCCGGCGCACCCAACATCACCAGCACCTGCACCAGCGGCGTGCTATTTGTCGTCAATGCCAGCACATACTACGGCGAGAACATCTACCTTGTCGGCAACACAACGGACCTCGGCGCCTGGGATCTCAGCAATGCCCAGCCCATGTCGGCTAGCAACTACACATCCGACCGGCCCGAGTGGTATGTCGAGGTGCAGATGACCGCAGGCGAGTATGCCAGCTATGCCTATGTCCGTGAGGAGGACTGCGGACAGGCCAGCATCTACGAAGCAGTCAACCGCACGCTGCTTGTGCCCGCCTGCGAAGAGACCGCTACCGCCAATTCTCCGGCACGGCTGACCACCAACGACGCGTGGACTGGTGCTGTTGGCAGCTCGGGTGGCTGCTCATAAGCCGCATCTTGTGCATCATTGTCATCCAGCTCTGGTTTTGTACGTAAAAGCCTGCAGCGCCTTCAGCCGCGGATGGGGTTGCGGTGTTTATTCACGTTGACACCTTTGTTGATTTCATATATTCAAGCGGCATCTTTACGTTGTATCTTCTTTTCTACTCACTTTTATTTTCTTCTTTCCTGACACTTTCCTTGCATTCAGCTGCGCTCAAGAGCCGTTTATATACCAGGCCCAAAGTGCTTGCATATTTTTATTGGGGGCGCGGCCCAATGGGACGGGCCTTGGAGCGACAAGGATGCAAAGGTATGCATGCGATTACTACTGCATGGCCGGGTTGCAGTAATTGCACGGAGCCTTCCCACGTTCGAAGAGTTCCTTCTGCAGAAGAGGGGGCCCGGACCTGTCACAAGCTCATTTTTCTTTTCTTTTCTTCTCTTCCTCAATCTCCCCTGTTCTCGGTGTTTGGGTGCCATTCGGGTGCATGAGATGTTGGGCATAGTTTGTATTTTCTTTTTGTTCTTTCGGTGCCGCCGGCGTCCTTCTTAATTTAGAATTAATTTGTCATGTGCTTGCGGTTAGAGAAAGATGAAGGGAAAAAAAAACAAGTAAAAATCAGAGCGGAGACAAATATCAAACGAAAAACCGCTCCGTCCGGCCCTTGGCATTCTCAGCCTCGCCATCGACATGAAACATAACCGAACGACAGCTGAACGCCATCCAGCCACCGCCAAGCTGCTCGCCGTGAGAAAAGTATGTGCAAAAATATCCAATTCCATAAAAGACACGAGCTTTACCAACACCTAAAAGGCTTAAGCCGGCCTAATCCATATTGTACTCCTGCCTGAACCCTGCCTTGTCCTGCACATCGCCTCCGCCTGCCTGCAGCTGGGTTGCACTCCACATGCATGGAGGAGGCATGAGGGCACACAAGGATGCAAATGTGCAGAAGTGCAGAAGTGCAACTGTGAAGGGTACATGAGGGTGGACACACCCAGCATGGTGTCTGCCATGCAGTTGAATAGGCCACCGGAGCCGCAGCATCCCCCAAGTCCCCCACCTTCTTGTTGCTCGTCCCATTGAGGCCACACTGTAGATAAAAAATGGTGGTGCCCTACGAGCCGCCGAGACTGTCAACTGTCAATTGTCAATTGTCGCTTGTCACGCACGTTTTTGGGTGGGAGTCGAACCCAAACCCAAACCCAAACCTGGCCATCTATGGCTCGGGTCGATGCAGGTAGCCGCGCTGTCTTAGACACCTAAACACTGCTGGACTGTCGTCTTCTCCGCAGATCACCCCGACGGACGAGAAGACAAATGAAGAAAGACACAGCAAGCAGGATACCTTGGAAAATTACGCTAAACCGTGGACTCGTCTTTTCGAGCAGAGCCTGGCTCACGGGGTTGCTAATGAGAGATGCCACACTGACAATCGCGTAGCATGTGCCTAGCCATTTCCCGAATCCCCGGCCATTGCAAAGTCGACTCAAGCAGGTGGCTGCGGGTGAGGGGGGAGAACAAAAAAGAAAGCAGGTTAGAGGGTTGAGAAAGAAGAGCGGTCAAAAGTGAATACAAGAACAAGGACGAGCTCACCTGTCAGGGGTACAAACGACCCGGTTCCTACGCCCATGAAAAACGCCACAATGTAGAGGGCCACCGCACTGTGGTCTCCGAAGGGCACCCAGATGACAAACACCGTAAAGATGGTCAGGGCTGTCGTGGCGAGTGTGATATTGAATGGCCCATACCGGGCGGCAAGCCAAGAGGGGATGGTCCGGCCGGGGAGGGCGCCGCTGGATGTGTCAGTAAGCTGGAAGCTGTCTTGCCAAGATACGAGGAATTAAGAAAAGAAAAGAAAAGAAAAGAAAAGAAAAGAAAAGAAAAGAAAAGAAAAGAAAGAGCACACACATATTGTACACCATCTGGAGATAAAAGACATCGCCGAGGCCTGTTCTTGCGGCGAAGTAGGGCAATGAGCCCCACTGAACGTAAAGAACAAACTCATACACTGGGTACCAGAAGAGACGTGGGTTAGCATGCACGGCGTATGCGCATATTTGCACATCTTCTGCAAATGCAAACGGGGAAGGGAGGTCCACCAACCAAAAACACAAATCGTGAAAAGCCAGAAGCCCTGGTCCGCAAAATGGCTCAACGAGCCGGTCTCCGCGGCCCAGAGGTCTGTATTATTCAAAGAATACCAGGGCCTTTCCTCTGAAGGTGTGGGAGTCTGCATTCGGGCATCGGAGGCTTGGGCCGTTGCGCTTGCGCATCTGCGTGGGATGTTTTTGTCATTGTCGGGGCTCGAGGACGTTGTCTCGGCCGTGACACCCTTGATCTCGATGGTTGTACCCTGGGCAGGTTCATGATTACCGGACCTCTTCCCTACGAATCGGCTTGCATCTCTCTGTTCAGTCACCCGTCTACAAGAATGTGGCGTCCGGCTTCCCCACACGACCAGGACGCAGCCAAGAAGCTCCATGGCGCCGATCACTGACGACAGCCAGAACATGGCCACGGCCCAGGCGTTGCTCCCAGAACGGGCCAGGAGGGCACGAAGCATCAGCGAGACCAAGAGACCGCCCAGCGGGGCACCTGTCGAGACGACACCTGTGGCTGCGGCGCTGTGCTGGAGGGCCGGGGACACCTCAAAGATGTGGTCGACAACGACAAAGGCGGCTGTCGATGGAAGAGCCGAGGCGATGCCGGCCACGACCATGCAGGCCATGTACTGTCCGTAGGTTGAGCACCATGCCAGGGCGAGGAAAGCAGCCCAATACACCAGACTCGAGGGGACAAGCAACAAAATCATGCCTCGCTTGGAGGGCGACGACGAGACGCGGTCAATTAGAATACCACTGAGCAGACCGAAAAAGCAGTTGAGAAAGCCGAGCAGTGAGCTGATCCAGGAGACGGCAGTGTCATTATCTCCACCATTGTAATCGGCCAGCTGATGCGTCTCCCAGTACACCTGGAACAGCCCAAAGGCAGACATTAGGCCGTAGGTTGGCATGGTCAGGCAGACGGAGCCGAAAACGACGATCCATGCAGACCAAGCGGAATAGGAATGGTCTGGACAGGCGCTGCCAGATGCCGGTTGATGGTCATTGCCTGGGTTGGTATTGATAGGATGAAGCACATCGGTGTTGATGGGAGATTGTGGGTGGAGGCAGCAGACGACCGTCTGGTCGGTATCGGTGTTTTTGAGGTGGTCGTTGTCAGCTCGAGGCCTGGAAGGTAAAGAAATGGTCAATAGGTGACGAAAAAGAAAGCAAAATGCACGCGTCTCTTTTTGGAGGCATCTGCGTCGCACCCAACGACTCCTTTTCTATTCTTCCATGGCCCAGTGTGCCCTCGCTTGTAGAGTTTTGAGTATTGGGATCCAACAGAGGCACATCTTTCAACCAAGATTGTCTTTTTTGTGTCCTCACACGATGATGGAGAACGGCGGGGAAAATACATGGGCTTAAGGGCCGGCATATTGCGGATGACAAAAAAATGTGAAACTTACACGATCATGACCTGGACAGGGTCTCTGGGAGATGAAGGATGGCCCATCTTGGAGAACTGTCTGCGGGATGCTCTCCTAGGCAACAGATTGGAAAAAGAGGTGAAAAAAGAAAAGTTGACGAATGTCTGGTGATGACCAGAAGAAAGGCAAAGTGTGGTAATGGAGCAATTGGTGTCGACGATGCGAAGAAGGCAATAAGAATGATCGGAATAGCCAAATCAAGCCAGAAGAAAAGCAAACGGAGTCTGTCTGTTGTTTTATTCAATTCTGCACTGATCGAGTCTGGTCACAATTTTTTCCGTTTCTTTCTCATTTCTTCTTTCTTCTTTTGTGGGCTCTGTTTTCCTGGGTCGGTCTTGCCTCGAGAACAATGGCCTGTTTAGGAAGTCAACAAACGCGCACCAACGATGGCAAACGCTTTGCTCCTGCTTTCTGACGAGTTGGCCGAGCCTCGAGCCCACTTCTTACTCCATCGCTCCTTCCCTCTACACTGTTGTACTGCTGTGCTCTTGCCTTGTTCAACACTGGTCACCAAACCGGACATTGCAGCCAGTCGTACTTTCCCTTTTTGCCATGTAACTTTTCTTACCCACTTGCGCCTTCCTCATTCTGCCAAGATTCCCTGTCCTTGCGTATGTAGGGGGTCAACTCTATCTGCACGACAAATATCACGGACAATCATATCCGAGCTTTCTTTCCTGTCACAGTTTTGCTGCCCTTGTATTCTGTTGGTTTGGATGTGACGTTGTGATGTTGTGATGTTGTGGGCGGTCCGAGGCGGATGTGGCCTGGGCATTAGCAACATGAAAATGCGAGGAGACTGTGAGATGCATTTGGATAGTTTTTGAGACTGTTGGTGCCTAGCAGATTTTTATGCTTTCTGGCTTCTCTTTCATTCTTTTCTTTTCTTGCCTGCACTCAGCTTTCTTTCTTTTAGGAGACCACTTCGTGTTGTTCAGCCTGTCGCTTTGTTCATGTCTCTCACCATCCGCACGCCTCTAAAATTTGGCCAATACAAATATGAGGTAAAAGTAAATAGACAAAAAGACAAAAAGACACTTACATCACCGGCATCTATCTACCTCCGAGCCGCGATAGCCCGTCAACCCTTTTAGAAAACCGCTTCAGCCGCCAGTCGAGGCCGCCATAGTCAGTCGCCCGACATGTGAACAGTTCGTCATGCACGTCGATATTGCGATACTTCCTTTTTTGTCAATCATTCCCGCCCGGTTTCTCGTTTTCAGGTCTCCCCCTATTTCGTTCAGCCTTTTGTGCATCCTATTTCCTTTCTCTCTTTCTTGCATCTGCATATGCATCTGCATCTTGACCAACCTGTGCATGTTGGCCCGACGTGGCCGCTCAATGTTTCACGATGTAACTGTATTCCGGCCTCCCTTATTTGTTGCCGTATTTTGTGTATTTTTTGTACTTTTATTTGCGTTCCTTTCCGTTGCTCCCCGGACCGGCCCCCAGAAACGTGCTTTAACATTCGCCTCCTGTTGTTTGTTTCTACTCCTTCTCCTCACCGCAAATGTGTCCAACAGAATATCCAGTGCCAACTGCAGGGAGACATTGCCAGCGAAGACCTTTCAAACAGGAAATGTTGTGCGCGCACCAACAAAGAAGGCGAAGAGTGCAGTGAATGTGCCACAAACCAGCCTTCATTAAACATCAAGCGCAGAAATGCTTTCTGCTTCTGCTACCGTGTCGTTTTGCGTGTTCTCCGGCGAGCTGGTGCCTCCGTACATTCTGCCCGCATCTCCGTGTTCATCACGGGATCAAACACGGCCGTGTCTAGACGAAATTGCAAAAGCCACAGAGAAGCAGTCGGAACGGTGTCGTTGATGCAAGCCCATTTGTGGCCTCTGTATTCTGTGTTCTGTGATCTGTTCTGCTCACCTCTATTCTTTGCCTGCCTCCCCCACACTTCCTCTTGTCCCCCACTGAGCGGCGCTTGCAAAAAGCAACAAAAAAAGTGTGAAGAAAGAAGAAAGAAGAAAGAAGAAAGAAGAAAGAAGAAAGAAGAAAGAAGAAAGAAGAAAGAAGAAAGAAGAAAGAAGAAAGAAGAAAGAAGAAAGAAGAAAGAAGAAAGAAGCAAATACGGGCGGAACTGGCATCCAGCCAATGACGAGCACTCACAAGACGACTACCAACGACCGCAAACGACTCGTTGATCCACCGCTGGCGGCGACTGTCTGCTCAGCTCCGAGGCATGCACGAAGCCATGCACGAGTCCATGCAAGATCAAATATCGGTGCATATACCGGCGCTGGCTGACTGGTCAGGACAAATAGAAAGCAACGAAGAGCAACGCAAAGCAACGCAAAGCAAAAGAAAAACACAAAAACGAGGTGAGAAAGACGCCATACTCCGGATATGGTTATATTCTGCCTCTTTTGCATATTCTGCATGTCGTTCTGCATGTTGTTCGTGGTCCCCAAGTGCCTCCATGTGTGTCTTCCATGCTGTCTCCCATGCCCGATGTTTTCTTTTCTTATTTTGACCCTCACTACTCAAATCGCCCCAGCCTCTCACGCCCTCAAACTGCATGTCTCTGCACAGCTATGTAGAAAAAAGGAACGGAAAACAAGGCAAGCACAAAAAAGAACCTGGCAATGTGGAGGATCGACAGCTAGAACTCAACGTCTTTCCTTTGGTTCCAAAGACTGGCTAGAGGCTGAAGCTGCCCAAAAGACAAAAGACCAACAGGACAGCATAGGTACTCAAAGTATATATGCCCAAGTATCATTAAGCGTAGCCGAACGCCCAGAGCAATGCACGATGCTTTATTTGCATGCCCATAGAATTCTGTGTTCTCAGACTGTGCCCGACCATGTTTGCCCACCAACCGTACTGCTCTTCTCTCTCCCTTCAGCCCTCTCTCACCTTTCCCTCAAGTGAATGCTCGGTCTAATTCTCTGTCATACACTGTAGTTCTCTGGCCCTGCTGCTTCGGTCGAGGAAAGTATGTGTCATTTGCAAACAAAAATGGACAGAGAGGGAAGGAGCGGTGGGTAACAAAATAAATGCTGTCCCACCACCACATGGCCATCTGGCCTTGCTGACCCTGCATCGTTCCTTCCATTTCTTCCTTCTCTTGCTGCTCTTTCCATTTTTGTTGTTGCGTTCTGCTCTCTCTCTTTCCCTACTTCTATCCCCCGCCGAGCACTTCCCTTTTTCAAACTTTCTCTTCTTCCTTCTTCCTTCTTCCTTCTTCCTTCTTCCTTCTTCCTTCTTCCTTCTTCCTACTTTTTTCACCCTCTTCACCATCCTCGTCTCGACGTCTACGCCTCACTTTCACCTTCATCCCTCACCATCGCTCATCCACGATTGATATTGAGCATTGCTACACACCCCGCCATACCTCAAGCTTGTTTTCATTTGCCTCCCCATTTCACATTATCGACCATGCGCTACGCATTCTCTCAGCGCCGCATCTTCCTCCATGGAGGCATGCCGGGCCTCATGGAGCGTTTGAGCATCACTGGCAGCACTGCTCGCGGTGTTTCCACCATGCCTCCTCGCATGGCTCCTGTCGCTGCTGCTGAGCAGGCCCAGCAGGACGACGCCGTCCCGGCTCCTGCTCTCATCGACACCGCTCCTGCTCGGGACGAGTTTTGGCGCAAGATTCCCGTCTGGAAGGATGTTCCTGCCGAGGACTTCCTCTCGTACTCTTGGGGGGTACGTTTTTTTTTTTCGTCCATCACTGTTTGATATCGATCCACGGACGTCACTAACACCCATAGATCAAGCACACTGTCCAGGGTGAGGCCAAGCTTGCTCGCTTCCTCGACCAGGTCCTGCCTGACGAGGTTCCCATGACTGATGTCGCCCATGGCATCTCTAGCATCTCTTCCAAGAAAACACAGACCCGTGAGGAGCTTGTCACCGACGTTGTCGACGGCATCAAGGCGGCAACCATGTCGACCCGGATGACGCCGTACATCCTGAGCCGCATCAACTGGGCCGATCCACGCAACGATCCCGTGTTCCGCCAATTCATCCCGGTCAAGTCGCGGATGCTGCCTGACCATCCCAAGCTGACGCTGGACTCGCTCCACGAGCACGCCGATTCGCCGGTCAGCGGCCTGGTCCATCGCTACACCGACAAAGCTCTCTTCTTGCGTGAGTCAACTCGACCCCCCCATACTTCTCCCTTTTGAAGAGCATGAACTAACACGACGCAGCCACCTCGGTCTGCCCTACTTACTGCATGTTCTGCACGCGCAGCTATGCCGTCGGTGCCGACACCGACTCGGTCAAGAAGGCCTCCATGAAGCCCACCAAGCGCCGCTGGGAGGACGCGCTGGCCTATGTCGAGCGCACGCCCCAGCTGCAGGACATTGTTGTGTCTGGCGGCGACGCCTACTACCTACAGCCAGAGCAGCTAGCCTACATTGGCGACCGGCTGCTGGCCATGCCCAACATCAAGCGCTTCCGCTTCGCCTCCAAGGGCCTGGCCGTGGCCCCCGCCCGGTTTTTGGACGACAAGGACACCTGGTTCAAGGCTTTGGAGTATGTGGCCACCCAGGCCCGCAAGGCTGGCAAGGCCATGGCCCTGCACACGCACTTTAATCATCCCAACGAGATCTCGTGGGTTTCGCGGGCAGCGGCCCGCCGTTTGCTCGAGGCCGGAGTCATGGTCCGCAACCAGACGGTGCTCATGCGCGGCGTCAACGACGACACGGCCACCATGTCGTCGCTGATTCGCAACCTGGCCGACAACAACATTTTTCCGTACTACGTCTACCAGTGCGACATGGTTGAAAAAGTCGAGCACCTCCGCACGCCCCTGCAGACCATTCTGGATCTGGAGGCGCAGATCCGCGGCTCCATTGCCGGCTTCATGATGCCTCAGTTTGTTGTTGACCTCCCCGGCGGCGGCGGCAAGCGTCTGGCCTGCTCGCACCTGTCGTACGACCGCACGACGGGAGTGTCCCGCTTTGTGGCCCCGGCCGTCACGGGCCGTGACAAGGACAACAAGGTGTACGAGTACTACGACCCGGTCGACTCGGTCGTTGAGGCTAATGGCCTTTAAGCGGTGGCGTTGTCGGTTTCTTGTCAACATGACCCCGTTTTTGGCCAGGGATATGGCGTTGAGGACAGCACGGAGATTCTTTGTTGCTTGTTATTGCATGTGATGCTGGGGAGAGTTGATCTGGTTTTCTATTTTTGTTGTGGTTGTGGAATGAAGAGAAATTTGCTACATTTAGCATGATAGATGACAGGGAACGGGATATGGATTTAGGAAATCATGTACGTACTGGATTTACGATTGTACTCGACGCTTGTTTGTTCGAGACATTGCATAAGGATCAGGAAAGATCATCACTGGAAGGGTCAGCAATACCCTTTTGATAGCACATTCGAAAACAAATTCAATTTGAAACTCAAAAAACAGTCAAACAAAAACACAGAAGAGACAGTAAGTGTGCCATTCAACGTGAGATGTACTTTGTAGTAGAGCCAGACTCACCGGCAGTGGTTTGTTTCTGTTGAGTTCGCGGCACACGGGTTCCTGCATCCATCAGGAGAGTTGTACGACGTATAACATGTTGGTTTGGCCGCCCACGTAAACGGCCTCCGCCAGTTTGGGACTAGCAGGAGGCCAGAGAGACATCAGCCGAGACCATCAGATCGCGATCTCGCCCTTTGAAATATAAAGGTCGTAGCTCCTCAAGGCTAGTTGACGGGTAGCAAACACCATCAGCCGGGACCGTAAACACACCGAGACGATGGATGAACATTGACGCCAAGATACACGAAGATAGACATTGATCTCTAGAAAAGTCGAAAAGAGACGAAAAAAGGCAAAGAGGCGCATCATTGCGTGCAGTACGTTTGTAGGTGTGGCAAGATGCAGCAAGCCACAAAAGACTCGCCGTCCAAACTGTCCAAACGGATGCACTTTGGCGGCGACGTTACTGGACTACTGGAAATCGCGAAACATGGAAACATGGAAACATGCAAACGGACGCCGCTCGAGCCTCTTCGAGGTCGACCTTGAAAGACCAAAAACGGCAAAAAAGATTAAAAAGTCACTAAACAACGACTCCGACCCAAGAGTTTTCTGTGAAAGTCTCTTCCCGCCCTGTGCAGGAGAGAAAGACAGAGAAGAGGCCGATCACCAGAAATGCACGATGGACTGGACACAAGCTCAATGAGTGAGTGCACTTGCTTATGAGACCATATCGAGGCCGTACGCACTATGGGACGTTTCCATTTTCCAGAGGAGAGAAACCACAGTTATCGGGTGCTCACGTGCTCTACGGCATGTTGCATCAAACTCCGTTCTCTACTTCTCTCTCTTGTTTGATTTCAATTCAAGACGGCCTCCTCTTGCAATTATGTTAATTATTCAAGTTCAACTGCCCCTTTCCAATTCTAAATCTGTCATCTTTACTCAGTAGCTAAATGACAAGCTTGCCGGGGCAGGCCGAGCAAAAAGAAAAGAAAGGAGTAAGGAGAGAGGAGAGAGGAGAATAGGAAAATAGGAGGACAAAAAAAACGAGAATGGCCCCGTCGAAGAAGCCGAGGACAAGGAGGACAGCAAAAAAAGATATTAAAATATGACAAGAGCGATAATGTGGCAATGTGACAGAGAAATCCGCAGCAGATCGTTGCCGTTCCCGGGCAAGATTGTCGGTCTGCGGGCCGGGGTCGTTCAAACGACAGCGGGCACGACGGGGACTACGGACAGCGGTCTCCTCTGGATGACGAATTTTACTCCTTGTCCGAGTAGCGGTCGGGGCAAAAGACGCAGAAAAGGTGATGAATTTGATGAAAGCGCGCGTCAAGACAGAGTGCCAGCGTTAAAAATGACAAGAGACACGAAGATACCTCAGGTTGCAGCAAGAGAGGACCACAAGGCAGTTTGATCGGCGTCGTTGCTTCGCGCTCTTATGTCTCTCAGAGCTGTCCACTTTGGAGACGCCGTTGCTCGCACAGATGATATCAAAAAGGGGGCCCTGAAAGTGAAGGCGAGAGAAGGAACTTTGAGGATCCGGGCGCCTGGAATCCGACATGTTTCTATTTTCAACTTTTTTTCTCTATCGCTCTCGTTTTCGTTGTCTTTCTCCAAATCTCCAGTAATTCTCACAGACCCCCCTTCACGCGCATTATCTACACAGTACGTCGTACTAGGTAGAGTAGACTGCTGTGGCGATGCGGACTCGGCGCGGTACTTCTGCACACCGGCGGCCGACCGCACTTTGTGTTTTCTGAGTGAATATGCAGGTCCTCGGCATCGACGAAGGATGAGACGACGTGTACCTCTTTTTGCAGATTGATGGCAGAGCCAGGCACGTATACGGAGTACTCGCACTGCATCTGCGTCTGCGTCTGCATCAGTGGTCTTTATCCACCATATGCATGCACTCCTGGACCAGTGCTACAGAATGCAGGACCTTTCTCTTACTCTGTGTACATACAAACGCCGTCTATCTCGTTGTGTCTATTGTCTTTTGTTTGTCTCGTTCTTTGGTTCAGATCATGCAAGCAGGGTACAATGACGCGTACCTATTTGGGCACGACTCGACTTGACTCGACACCTGAACATTCTTTTTTATCCTTTCAGATGGACGGCGAAGCTTACAAAACAAACCCACTGCCTCGATGATGAGATCTCTTCGGATGCGGCGGTGACCATATCAACGTGCAAGGAGCAAGCTATTCGCAAACTATCAACAATAGCAAAAGTGCCCGTCGGATGCCCTGGACAGAATCCTGTTTATGGCGGAGCCTTTTCGCTTGACTTCGCACTCATTATCTCACTGTTCGTATGGCATAGCGGATGGAAGAGCAAATTTCGATCCTGTTCTGGACCTGCCCATCCCATTATGCAATGGCTATTTGCGTCTCTTTCCCGCCTATTTTTACGTCGTATTCTACTTTCGACAGGGCGAGGCTAGCTGGGGATATCTTGACTGGCGCTCCAGGTCAACGGAGCAATGCCCGCTTGCCAAGGTCTTTAGGAGGGTCTTTCAGGGCATGATAGAAAGCTGTTGTTGCTTTCTTCTTCTTCTTTAGTGCACAACGCTTTACTCCACAGATATCCATCCAGACAAAACGGGCAAAAGAAAAGAAGCGGAAAGCAAAGCGAGAAAAGAAGTGGAGTCGACCACTGCAAAAGAGGCAAAAGAGGCAAAAGAAGGGCGGGGGAGACTGAGAACGGAGACGACGGGGGGGCCGGGAGATGGAGATGTGATCATTCGGTTTTGGGGGTAAAAGAGGCAGACAGGACTGGGAAGAAACAGCGAGGATTGGTTTGCTGGGAGATTTTCAGAGTATTTCACAGATTTGCTGGGAGCCAAGCTCGGCCAGGCCACCAATCTGGAGTCCCAAAACTGCCAGGGCCCTGGACGTCTCCAGAGCTCATCTCGCCCGGTAATCAACCAGCCGCCGATCTCTACATGAAAGAGGAAAGGCTTTCTTTCTGGAGGTATGAAAAGGGAAGACAAAGGTGGAAGATGGGGAGGCAAAGAGGAGAAGCAAGACAAAAGGAAACAGCGTTGGTAGGAGATGGTAAGAGATGGAGGCAAGACACAAAGGAGGTCGGCGGTGACAGAAGTAAAAGAAAGCAGAGCGAGAACAAGAGAAACAGGAAAGACGAGAGGAAGAGAAATAAGAAGGGAAAAAAAGAAAGAAAGGAATGAGTAAAAAAAAGCACAACGTGCAACGGCCACCAATGCACAAGACAGGTCATTATGGGAGTTGCTTTTCTGTGTTGTGCTCGATTTCTCTCTCTTTTCTTTCTTTTTCTTCTTCTTCTTCTTTCGCTTTTCTCTACTTTCAGTCTCATGTTTCTTTTTGCTTTCTGCTGCGTGTTATTTCCTCCTCCCTACTCTGTACTGTGTAATACAACTTCTGCGGCATCCTCCGTGCTGCCATCCCCCATACTACGAGTACTACTTGTTTTCTCGGATTAGACGCGGGTAGGAAATAGACAGCTTCGTTTCAGGTTAGCCTCTGCCAGGACCAGGTCGCAGTGCTAAAATAGATTAATAGAAAAGACAGCCAGCTAACGACAGCCAGACAGCCCAAAGACGCCAAAGACGCCAAAGACAGCTAACAAGAGGCACATCACTTTGAGCACTTTCCCAGTAAAATAAGACCGGCAGGGCTCCCTTGCAAGTTTGGATACTGAGGGCAGCTTGGACGTTCTAGTATCTACGACGTATTACGACGTACTCAGATGAGCCTTGAAAGAGCCTCTGAACACAGAACTGCGGCAAACTTACTCCGTACACTAGCACGGCTCTTTTTCCGTGCCCATCTCTTCATGGCAATCGGCAGTGATTACACCTCAAGAAAAGAAAAGAAAGAGAAAAAAAGGAAAAGTACGTTCGTACGTCGTAGAAGAAGGCATCTCGAGATAATGATATACAGAGAGTGAGCTACATGGGTCCTCGCTGTAACCGAAGCAGGATAGAACATTCTCGGACTCTCTGGGGTTGTCTTAATCAAAAACATGTTCTCACTCTTACTGTGTATTTTCTTTCTTCGGTGTTTTTATGTCTTCGATCGTGTCTCGCTCTCATACAGCTAATCTCGGCGGGTCCTCGTTCTCTCGTTTCTTGTCCCACAGTCTCGTGTCTCGTGTCTCGCGTCTCGTGTCTTTTGTCTTGGCTCCTCGTGGACGTGTCTCGCTCTGTCTGCTGTCTACTTTTGGGTCTTTCTGTCTCTATTTTTCTTTTTCTTTTTCTTTTTCCTATTCTTTTCTTCTATTCCCCTTCTAATTCGCACCTCATTTACACAACGATCAATCATGTGCAACGGGCGACGGCCACACAGAGTACAGGACCGTCATGTGTAACAGGAAGGACAGAAGAGAGAGTGATAATAGAAAAAAATCAATCAAAGAACAAAGAATCTCAGTGTAAGATTCGACGTTGGCAGCCACGAAAGTAAACAGTCAAAGCGTTAGCGCCAAAACGCACTGAAACACACTGAAAAACGCCGCTCATAGGCTACCGGATAGCTGCCGAGCTGCCGCCCTCTAAGAAAGGGCCATGGCGTCAGTATGAAAGTACGAGTACGGAGTAATACAGACAAAGAAGAGAGAGACAAGTTTCATATTGCTTGCATCCAGCCTCGCGGACAGAACGTGTTCTCTCGCTTTGAGCTCTCAATAGATTAATGAATTGGCCTTTTAATATAAGACGTATGGTTTATGGAGCTGCCATAGTGTGCAGAGCGTGCCTTCCATTTTCGCTGTCATTGCCGTGCCTGCTGTCCGGGCGACGACAGCTAAAAGCGGCAGGAACGACAGAGCGACAAAATAACGGCTTGATCTGCTCTTGCCTCACGATATTCCATATCTCCAAACCTCTTTCCTTCTTTCCTTTTGTCCCTTGCTCTTTCCCTTGCAAAGCCACACAGCTTGCTGCTCCTTCCCCTTTTACCACGATAGAGTATCACAGGAAACACGTGTATAGAGTGCGCCTTCCCTCGCCACCCTCCGTAGATAAGTTGCACAGCAGTACGACATAGTCGTAGAGAGAAGAGT
This sequence comes from Sporothrix euskadiensis, assembly GCA_019925375.1. Taxonomy (NCBI): domain Eukaryota; kingdom Fungi; phylum Ascomycota; class Sordariomycetes; order Ophiostomatales; family Ophiostomataceae; genus Sporothrix; species Sporothrix euskadiensis. The sequence goes on along the minus strand of JADHKQ010000023.1, from coordinate 367,205 downwards.
TAAGACGCCCACAAAAACGACGATCCCTCTCTCCCTCCCTCCTTTCCTCTGGAACAACGAGGCAAAAGCCCCCAAAAAGCAAGCATCCTGGAGGACGCCGAGAGACAGAAAAGAATCGAGAAGAGACAAGAAAGGTTCAAAACCTCTGCACCTCCCACGTTGCCGCCTTCGTGTCTTTTCCTACCAACCTCTGCTCATCTCTGGTTCTCTTTTGATCATCTTTCGATCCTCTTGTTCTTTTTGTTCTTCTTTTGCTCCATATCGTTCTTCCATTTGGAGGTCCACCACCTTCGCTACCAACTACCACCTACGACCACCGAGCAAGGACGGCAAGAATACGGAGTACGCACTCTCGCTCTCACCGACGACCAAACCACACAGTACTGAATACGGAGTACGGGACAGAAAGCCCCAATTGCCCCTGATCATCAGCGCGTCGAGCCCTCAGTCTTTGCAGTCTTTTCGACCACAGCTCGTCAACTCGTGGGCGCGTATCTGCGGCGTCTGCACATCTGCACATCTGCACATCTGCACACGACTCACTATCTGCAGCGGCCTTATCAGCTTTTTGCAGATCGGCAGACAACGACAAAAGGAAAGGGGAAACTTGCACATACGAAACGGAGGGCCCGAGAACGGACATTGAAAAACGACAACCAAAAATACCGTGCGCTGTCCCTTGCAGGAGCCGGCGAGAAAAGACGATAACAAACGACAACGATTTTCACGACATTTTTCTTTTACGAATCGACACAGACAGAACAGCACAGCCTTTTTTGGTCTGGTTTTTGCTTTGCCTGCGAGGACTTTGCACGCGAGAAGCTGCCTTGTGTGCACACAGAACCACGCCCCATCGCATCGAGAGTCGAACCATTCCGCCACTCCACCACTCCAGACCCTGGTCAGTTCCAATCGCCCGCTACGCGCCTTGTTTGCTGGCTGGCCCAGTTTTGACGGGGTAGCTAAGACTGAAGAGGACGAAGAAAAAGAGAAAGGGAGAGGATGAGAAGAGGAGGCGTCAACGAGACCGCAAAGGGAAGACGAAAATATATTAACTGACAGATCAGGCAAGACAAGACAGGACGACACGAAAAAAAGAAAAAGAAAAAGAAAAGATGCAGGGGCTCGAGCACCAAAACGGCCAGTCCACCGGGTCTGGTTCCGAAGCCAGTTGTTGCTCCGTGCTGAAGATGGACGTTGAGGCGGTTGAGACGACCACTACCGAGACTGGTGCCAACACAAGTATATATTCTGTTGACTTTGAAAACGTCAAAAACACGACCGTTGAAACCACAACCGTCGACAACATCAAAAACATCGCTGAGGATGCTGAGAGGATTACCGCCACTGGTGGAAGGATCACTGACAGCAACAGGGAAAAAGAAAGCAGGCCTGCCACTGCAACCTCTACCACAACCACAACTACCATAATTGACACCACACCAAATACAAGTGAGAGTGTTGACACTGCCGGGGTCCAGGACGGGGATCCCAGCAACATTTCTGGATCCACACCCGCGCCCACCAAAACCAACACCAACACCAGCACAAGCTCAGGAACAGAACCAGGAACAGGAACACGAACAGGACCAGGCACAGCAGACACGACCAGGGACACGTCGTTGAGTTCATCTCCTCCTCTGGGCTCTGCTTCTGCCTCTGCTGGTCTTGCGTCTTTACCTTTGCCTTTGCATTCGCCATTGTCTCCCTTTGCGTTTGCTTTCGGATCTGCAACCGCAAGCACATCTGCATCTGATTCTGATTCTTTTTCGTCTCCTCCTCTCCCTCCTCCCTCAACCTCTACTTTCCCTTCTTTCGTCCTCGCAAAGGCACCTCCACCAAAAAAATACGCACGACTTCCTCCTCCCATCCAGATCGGCGGCAAGCTTCGCAACAGCACCGCTTTTCTGCTCTCGCCTTCCCCTCCTCAGTCTGCCCTCCTCTCCCCCTCCTCGGGCACGCTTTTCTCGTCACCATCCACGTCTTCAGACTCGCCCTCTCTTTCTCTCTTTACAAGTGCTGCCTCTGCACCAGATACAGAAACGCGAGCTTCGTCGTCTTCTTCCTCCCGCACACTTGCAACGACGGCAAACGTTGACAACAACGACGACATCGACAATAATATCGACGACAACATCTCGACGTTCTTCCACGGACCGTCCGACTCAGTCACGAGTCCCATATCGCCAGTCTTGACTGCTTGGCCAGATATCGACGTTGTCTACGACAACAACGACGAGACTACTAGTCTCAAGAAGAGGAAAAGCCTCCGGTCGGCCCACAGCCGTTCTCTGTCTGCCGAGCACAGCAGCATCACAATGACAATGACGGCCGCAACTGCCACACGGAACGCAACGGCCAGCGACAACTTTCTCAGCACAAGCGACAACTACCTCGACAACAACAGCAACAGCCGTTGGCGGCCAACATCCGCCAAGAGTGCTCGGAGTGCCGACATGTCCATGTCGATGGCGCGCAGACGGTCCCCGAGTCCGCTGTTCAACCCGTTTGCCCGCGTCTCACGCCACCGGCACAACGATACTGACAACGAGATACGGGCAAGCACGAGCAATGGCCGCCGGCCGAGCTACAGCCGGCGAGGCTCGCTGTCCTCCGGATCGGCGCCGCCGCCATTGACCCGTGAAGAGTTTGAGGCTCTTCCCGTGGCCATCCAACGCAAGGTGGGTGAATGCATTTTTTTTTCTTTTTCAAATGCCTTTTCCAAGCAAGCAAGCACAAGTATGAATCGACTGCACTTCAGCCCCTCCCTCAGCCCGTCTCATCACATCGGGGTAGAGACGAGAGGAACCAAAACTCCGGCTCGCCATACCACCCCCTCCTTTTTTCCGTTTCTTTTCTTGTCCGTTATATTTCTTTTTTCTCTCTTCTCTCTCCTCCTCTCACCTCACCATCCTTGTGATGAATCACATTTGCACCGTTAAAAAACGTTGGCACCTGCCAGCGTTATTTCGCGCCCGCCCAACCAATCCTCCCATCTTTCAACTGCCCAATCGCGAGCTGCCATTGGCCAGCGTCGCAGCGCTCGCCGGAATCCATGGAAAGAGGGAAGCGCCTCATCACGTCGCGTTTTCCCCATTCCCTCCAATATTTTGTCGTGAGCGGCAAGACGATCCAATGAGATGGTGTCGATGGCCCCCATCCCACACTTGCAAACTCAGTCACAAATGCACACTCGCACACGCACACACGCCATCGATGGTCGACCAAAGTGGGTAGACCAACGAGAGGACGAAATGGCCAGACTTGAAAACATGGGGGGAATATGCAGTGGAGATGTGAGAGTCTGCATGAGGGGTTGATGAAGAAACGAAATGAAAGAGTGAGAAAAAGAAAAAGAGACAACACCAAGGAAAAGACAGAAAGAGACCAAAACATCGACAACAGACCAACGCTATTTCGCTCCAGCCAATGCGAGCAGAGAAACAATCAACGGTCAACAAACAGCGCGGCAGCCACGAGATTGACATGAACGACGGACGAGCACGAACGACGAACGATGAACCACAGCAAGACCACGCTCGATCAAAACGGGCAAATCGGCTGAGAAGCGGCAGCCGCATTGTGCATGCGGATGCGGATGCGCCACATCGGCCAACATAGTTGCCCAACTTGGACAGTCCAGTCCAGATCAGTTCAGTCTTCTGTTGGCGTGGAAGTGCGACGAAAGTTTGAAGTTGCGCGAAAAGGAGAGAGAGAGAGAGAAAGAAGAAAAGGAAGAAGGAAAGATGAAAAGGGAAAGAGCCGTCAATTGACCAAATGAGATATTGTCTCTCGGCCACAGCGGCGCTTTTCTTTTTCTTTTTTCCCCCATCTTACCCTTTTCAACGACAGCCCACATCGCCGCCACACAGTTCATCGCTTTCTGTCTTCCGCTCTCTCGCCTTGTCGTCTTGTCGTCTTGTCGTCTCTGTCTACCCGTTCCGCTGTGGCTGTTCACCTTGTCCTTCACTTTTCGGTCCTTTGTCTCTCGATGTCTCTGATCCCTCTTTTGATCTCTTCCTCTTTCTGCATGTCTCTGGTTTTGCCTGCCATTGCCTGCATGTCTCGCTGCCGTCTTGCGCTATCTTGCACATCATGTCCATCTCGTCCATCCCGCGCATCACACATCCACACATCACGAACAGCTGCACCCTGCACCCTGCACATCTTTTTTTCGATTGTGCGTCTAGCGCAGCTGTCACTTTTTTCTTCTTCTCCCTTGACAGAAGTAAAAGAAGATTCCCGAGACAACAGAAAAAGTGAAAGAGAGCGGAAAGCCAAGCGGTGAGATGCTGCATCTATAACCGACGATCATTGCCTGGCACCACTAAAAGGCACATAAAAACACAAAAACAGCTTGACAGTTTGAGCTGGCTAGGGTTACAAGCGTGGCGGCTTCAGCGAGCATTTTCTCTTTTGTCTTTTTGAGAGCGATATGCTCCTCACTTTTTGCTTCACTTTTTTCCTCTTTTCTCCCACACCAAATGCACCAAATGCAAGGTCCACGCACACCGACCACCCAATGCTCCCCAATGGCCCAATGCCCCCCCAAAAGACCAAAAGAACAGAACGGGCGCGTTAGACCCGGCGACCTGCATATGCAGTGGTCGGGGTGGTGCATTGGTGCAGTTTTGGGTGTGGGTGGGTGTCTTTCGATAGTCTTTAGAGTCTTTCGAGCGTCCATTTTGGTGTCAATGTCTCCGTCTGGGCTGCCAATGTGTGCGAGTGTGCAAGTGCGAGTGCGCCAGCAGCGCCTGTGCGCCAGCGAGCGAACGCCTGTGCGTACGCTGAGGTTTTCTTGGGACAGACCGAGTTGGAGCAGAGCTGGACAGCTGGGACGCCCTAGAACCCAACTGGGCTACGGGGATTTCTTCTCAATTGGCGGGCCCTAGCTTTTGGCGGACCTGGCGGGACCTGGCTGTGCCTGGGCAAGCAGCTGGGCAGGCAACTGGGCCCTTGCCCCTTTTTGCTTTCTGGCCAACTGCCCCTTATCCGCACTCCACTTTTATGTAGCTCCTTCCTCTCTCCACAGTCCAGTCGGCGACGTCCTTACTGTCCGTCTCCTGCAAGAAGGGGAAGGAGCTCCCACTTCTTTCGTTTGCTCTATCATTTTGTCACTTCGACCGTCCTTTTCTTTTCTTTGGGCCTGCATCTCTCATCACTTTCTCTGCCCTTTTACACTTTGCCTCCTCTCTCTCTGGGCTGTCTCTCACTTGGTGCTTTGTCTCGACGTCCCTCACCCGGGCGGACATCACCATCAACAATCATTCTTTCTCTCATTTCTCCCCTTTCTTCTCTTCTATTTTATGTCAGTCTCTTTCTACTCTTCTACTCTGTCTACTGGGCTCTCTCTCCACCAAAGGACGCACGCATATTCCCTCAATCATTCCATTATCCTCTCGCCTATCGCATCCCTCTCGGCGTCCAAACGTACCATTTTTCCATCTTCCCACCCTTCCACACACCCTTTCCCTCGTCTAGACTGGAGTCGTCTTATTTCTCTTGATCCTCCTGTTCCTGCATAGCCACCACTCTGCTTGCAGGCTTGCATGCCCTGCTGCACTGGCCTGCAACTCGCCTGCCAGATACAGCCTCCCGTCACCTCTCTGTGCTGCCATTTGCCCACTTGGGTAAATCATCCACACTTTACTTCTTTTCTCACTTTCCTCTCTGCCTCTCACACTCGCGCTCTCTTTTCTCTCCAATCTCTCCTCTCATCCTCTCCATAATAATAACCTGCACACCTCCCAGTCTCGCCCCTCTTCAGCCTTCTCTCTTTTTGTCTTTTTTACAATTGTCTTTGCTGGCATATTTGCGTATTTGTTGTTGTCCCTGGACTCGTGCAAAGTACGTACTTTGTACGCATACAGCTCCATATATTTTGTATACATCTCCCTGCGCTCCCAACGGCCATCCACTTTCTCAGTCCCTCCTACTTCTCCCTCTCGGCCTATTTCTCTCCCTCATTCCGTCATCCCGCCCACTAAGACCAATCACATATTTCTCAACGTCTCTCATCTTGCTCTCAATTTTCTCTCATCTTGCTTGCTTCTTCGATCTTCTTGATTTCCCATCTTTGTTACATTCCAAAGAACTTTCTGTTGACTAAACGTTCTTTCTTTTTTTTTCTCGCCTCCTCAACAGTACTTCTCCACTCTTGAACGTCTTCGTTTCGCCCAAGGGTCCGGCACCATTGACGGCATATATCAACACCACGACGCCGTCTCCGCCCAGAACATCCAGCGCCGCAGAGCTCGCCAGGACCGTATTGCCTCGGACAACATCACCACCCGCCTTCGCAAACGCTCGCTCCATCGACAGTCATCTTCGCTCGCTGTAGACACCCTCTTCTACGCCAGCCTCCCCGACAAGATCAAGAAGCGCGAGTTTACGCGCGAAGAGCAGGTCAAACTTGCCGACCAGCTCCACGCCAGCGTCATCCTCGACGCCGCCGACGAAGCCATCTACAAGATTGGCCGCCGCTCGAGCATCACCCACCGTCTTATTGCACCGGACATTACCGTGGACACGCCCACCACTACTTCTTTCTCTTTCCGCCGCAGCATGGAGACCATCCATAGTAGTAGCCGCGGCCGGGACGCCCTGGGTCTTGGTCTTGACGATGTTGCCGAGAAACGTATCAGTGGCGTCCCAGAGTCATTTTACGACAGCTTCCGCTGGTTAGAAGAGGACGACGACCTCGACCTGAGTCTGATGCTGGACGACTACCACTCGAACCTGCGTGATGCTCTGCCCTCGCCAAACAAAGAGCGCGGTCCCTCTTTCCGCCGCCACCTCTCCATCTCCAAAATTCCCTTTGGTCGGCCATTGCCCCAGTCTGCGTCTGTCGGCAGCAACCTGACCAGCACGATGAGCCGGCCTGCCACCAAAGACGATGTTGGCTCTACCCGCACAGCCAGATCGGCCAGCATTTCTGGTAATGGTAACAACAACAACAACAGCAGCAGCAACAACACGACATCGCCCTTCCCCAGCATGCCCTCCAGCACCCTTTCGTCGCCCACGGGTACGGGTGCCGGCTCACAACTGCGCCGGAAATCACGCACACTGTCGCTCATCACGCCCAAGCAGCACGCCGTCCAAGATTCTATTTCGAGTATCGACCCTGGCGCAGCACATTACCAAGACCCAGAAGCCCGCCTCAAGCTCCGTGTCTACCTGGCCTCGCCGCAAAAGTTTGACGAAGCCATCGAGTTTGGCTTCCCGTCGACAGAAGTCTTGTCGTCCATGTCCATGACGGGCGCTGGCTCTCCACCTATCGGCTCGTCTTCCATCTTGTCGTCGACCAACACCAAGGGCAACCGTGTCTCCACGGCCACCACAGCCGCCGAGAAGCGGCATACCCGCCGTGCTACACGGCAAAGCACGTCAGACGGCACCTCGAACGGCACCATGCGGACCTTTTTGGCCGACGACGACGACGAGAATGAAGCTGTTCCAGCCGATGCGGATATGACCAAGCTGGACAGCGACCAGGCATCTGTCCCCGACCCCGAGTCGCCCAAGACGCCTAATCTGGTCGACAGCCGCAAGACCTCGTCGTCTGCCTTCCGCCCCTACCGTCTCTCCACATCTACGTCAACCGACTCGCCACAGCTGGGCGGCAGTGGTCACCGGCCATCCGACAGCTACGCGCAAGTGCCGGCCTCGTCGCGCGAAATGACTCTGAGAATGACCCTGACCCGCTTGGACCTGAGAGCCGGTGAAGAGCAAATCTATGGCTGGCAGCAGCAGAAGAAACAGTACCACGTGCACCACCAGAGCAGCAGCAACCACAACTTTGTGGGGAACCCAAGCCACATTCGCAAGCTGTCGGCATCGACGTCGGCCGCTCTAGGTGCAGTCGGTCCCCACTACCCGCAGCCGCTGCGGAAAGACTCTCTTGTGTTGCCGTCTTCGACGACTATGACAACCACCACCACAACTACAACAACCTCGACATCAACCTGCGACAGCACCGTCACCTACCTCGGCGCCGGTGCCGTCAGCCGGCCCAAGGCCAGCATCGAAGACATCTTTGCCGGCATCGATCACTGGGAGGCCGACCAGGACAAGGGTGTCATGAAGCGCTTCTGGAACCGTGTGCGGCGGTCGTAGGGCCGGCGGTCGTACAGTTCCCAGCAATGTCTTGCATCTTTTTCTCCACTGCCACCGAAGCAGTGCCTCCCCATCTTCCTCTTTCCACTCTCTATCTGACTCTACTCTCTTCACTCCATCATTTTATATTCATTTCGTTTTTTTATTTTTCGTTTTACATCATACCATTTTCTTAGTTATCTTTTTGTCTTACATCTTTTAGTTCTTTTTTCTTCTCGTCACCTCCTCTTTGCATATATCAATAGCCAGCGATGCATTTTGTGGTTTATCTTTTTTGCATTCTACTTTTTACTTTTCAAGGTTTTCAGCTACATTACACTCATTACCAGCCTTTTTGATACTTTTTGATACTTTTTGATTTTTTGATTTTTTGATTTTTTTGCTTTTTTGATATCTTTTGATAATTTTCTTACTCTCATTTCTTGTTCATTTTCACATTGGCTGTTGATTCTATATCACTCTTTCTATTATCACCATATTATCGCTATTATTACCCGGGCTCCTTACTATGCATGCCCCTTTCTTGAATTCGAAACATTTTTACTCTTCATCACATCCCTCTACCAACGTGACCGTGCGAAACAAAAACAAAAATCCATAATCTCGGTTTCGAAACGCATCCAGACCTCTTCCTCTGTCTCTGTCTTTGAGCGTGTCTTTGTCTCTATCTTGGTCCGGCTCCTTGTGCGCGGTTTCCCGTCCCCTGGTCGGCCATGTCTCACATCGAATCCAGTACTACAACCAAGACCGTGCCCCAGAACTATGCTCCAGAACTATGCTTCATTACCGTGCTGTTGCCATTCACCTTTCAATTGTTTTAACCGAACATGCTGTTGACCTGTTGGTGAGCATTGAAGATAGGGGCCGCGGGAGAATACCATACACCACAAAGGAAAACTACCGTGTACGAAGTACATGAGAGGCCACCAAGAAAGAAAAGAAAAGAAAAAAACGCGGGGTCTGGGCAATAACAACGAAGCAAATATAGGGGATGTCCAACGAGCCACGTCGTACTCTCAGCAGAGGCGATTGACGGGATGGACGGTGGAGGGTAGAGGGGCATGTCCCCTTCCTGCCTCAACACATTCATTTTTCCTTTGCTTGGACCCTCTTTCAAGGTTCTCCCCTCACTTTTTGGCTCTCGCCTCACACGTTCTTATACGACGTATAAACAGGCAAAATGCAAACAGGATGCACGATGCAAGGAGCGAGGGCGAGAGACAACAAGTTGTGGGGATGGATATTCAATATGCGCATAACTGTTGGTTTTCTTTTTCTTCCAACCGACAAACCCTGCGACGTACTCCGTACAAAAACCTAAGATTGAACAACCACCCCCCTGTCCATATAAAGATGCGAGGGTGCCTCGTCACGTTTGCGTCAATGCGGCAGCGATGTGTACCACAGTACGAACGTACTGCGACGTTGGTTATTCAACCCGAGAGAAAAAGGAACAACACCCTTGCCCGTCTGGCGGTCGATCCCCGTCAGTGTGCTCTGCGTTCCCGGGCTTGCAATTGCGATTTTATGCTTGTGTCTTTTATTTTTGCTCCCAATGCGTATTTTCGTCTGCTTTTCATCCTGTATTTTCTTGCCCAGTCCGCCCCGGTCACCAAAATTCATGCAAAACTTGTAATCAGTGCACTCACCGAAACCACGCTGATCCCATCGCTGCCGGTTGTTTATGCATCGATCTTTTGTAGGTCAGGTAAAGGTCAGCACAAAACGCATAAACACAAGACGAGGCTAACCCGAAATGAACTGTCAAATTCTTATTCTTTACGAGCTGGGTTTGCCGGGCACTACTCCGTACGAATAAGAAAAGGTGATGTAATTACGCTGTGATGCTGTGATGCTGTGATGTTGTGATGCTGTGATGTTGTGTGCCTTGTGCTTTGTGTATTGTTCTCTTTTCGCTCCCAAACGTCACCTCAAGGAACGCAGCGCGAAAAAAGAAGTGAAACCACAGCGTTGTAGCCACCAAAGCCCCGGCTGTTCATGGTCGCAGGTACAACTCTCAGCTATTTTTTTTTCTCTCTATTTCTTACGTCTACTGTGTATGCACAGACAGATGCACGGCCTTTTCTGGCGAGAAAAAAAGAAAGCAGAAACGGGCGAAAGGCGCATGCATTAGTGTGCACTGGCCGAGTTTTGAAAAGAGGGGACGTTTCCCCTCTTCTGTCTTGTCTTTGCTATCTCGACATCTTTCTTTCGGTGTCTGTCCCTGTCCATGCAAGGGCCCTCACGTTGCTCTCTTGCCCTCTTGCCCTCTTGGGTTTCTCGGCTACTGCATGTTGGGTAGTTGTGCTTTCGTTTCGGTCTTTTCCATCTTCCTTGCCTCGTCGTCTTTTGCCTTTTGCCTTTTGCCATGCGTTCCTCTTTATGATATCCTCTCAAAGCATCGGCATTGCAACTGCACATCGTGAGCTGCGACCGATCACCTTTCAGAAATATCGGATATTACCTCTTCTTTTCAAAAAGACAGCAGCATACAACATTACGCTCTTCATCATGCCGTTGTTTCTTTGCCCAAAAATGAGAGTAAAAAGAAGCAGCGCCCTGACTAGTGGTCCGAAGCGAAGACCACATGGAAAGAAGGAGAAAATAGAGACTACAAGGGGAAGATGGTGGTTGACTAACAAGAAAACGTCTTAGTGTGCCCGCAGGATGAACCAAGAAAAAAACTATTGAATTGAGGATTTGTGGGTGACAGAAAAAGGAACAAGGAACGAGGCTCGAGCTTTTTGGTGGCCTTGGCTGAGAGCTTGGATGGGCTTTAACCATGTGTCAATCGAAAAAAAGCTCGCAAAGCTATGGCTCGAGTTTTTTTGTTCTTTTTCCTCTTTCTTTCCTTCTTTGCTCAACGCCCCCTCCAATGCATGTCTTGTTCTGCATACAAAAAGGGTTGTATAATTCAAAGACTGTCTGATATGCACGGAGACCGGCATCGACGCAGAATACCATCAAATCTACTCGTAGACATTTGCCGGTATCAACTTTCACATAGATGATGCAAGGAGGCAAAGGCAAGCAAAGGTGCCCCCATATACGTCGTAGTTTCCATCACATACCTGTCACTTACAGCCAACGGAACGTATTTTCCCACCATTGCTCCCATCGATGCCCAACCTCCTCTATTTGGGTCGTGATCGACATCAAAATTTGGGCAAAGAAGAGCTGAGAAGCCAAAAGGCCAAAAGGGGAGTTGACTCAAATGTCTCGGAACGGAACAAGGAGGCAAGGGACTTGTAAAGCACGCAAACCTAATCCTACGATCGACGGTGCAGCTTCATCAGAGAAAGGACTGCTTGCTTGTGCTGAAAGGAAGAGGCAATGGGAGACGATGGAAAGTAAAAGAAAAGGAAGAAAACGGCCGGCCGAGACAGATGCGTATCTACCAAGTCCATACGTCGTACTCTCAGACAAAGAACACAACCAAAGCTATCCATTCATCCTAGTAAAGACCCTCTTTCATGCGCCCGTTGCAGTCTGCAAAAAAGAGCCTTGTTCCGCCCGTCGGCCGGCTGCCGTTTTATCGTTTTGTTGTTCTACCGGTCCTCCCTTGCGTCTCGATAAGCTTCATTCTGTCGTTTTTTTTTTTCTTTTCTTTTTTTTTTGCTTCCTTTTTTCGTTGTCGGCCGCTATGCCTCTTTTTGTCTTTTGTTCTCATCCCTTGCGTCGCGATGCTCCGCTCCGCGTTTCCGTCTTTTTCAGGAACCCGGTACCGAGTAGTCTTTTGTTGTGTCTTATATGTAACTCGATTTGTGCTTTGCAATGAAGGATCGTGTGGGCTGCACAACCAAGCTGAACAGCATACCACCCCACGAGGCAAGGGAGAGACATGGAAGCACACAAAGCACACACAACTATATGAAGTACGAAAGCATGGCATTTTGTGCATCCGTTTTCCAAAGAAACCCTACGAGGGCGATCCAATAGTTACGACGTACATTACGGCATGTGGGGAAAGTACGATGCATATCAAATCTAGTTTGTGAGAGACTGTATTTTGTACAATATGTGTGGTATTTTGCATCGTTTGTGTGCTTTTGGAGGAGTTCGTGCTAGGGTGTATATGTTTATATGTGAGAGATTAAACGGAGTAGAAGAAAAACAAAAGCAGGAGAGAGAGAGAGAGAGAGAGGACACCTTGCGCATCTCTCAAGACAGAAATAAGAAAATAGTAGTAGTAGTAGTAGCAGCAGTAAACCCGTGATAGTATAACACCTCGTGCAAGATTGAAGGAAAACAGAAAGTAAAGTAGAGAAACAAAGATTGCAAGAGACTCGTCTCCAAGAAAAATGGCCCGAGAAAAGAGTAATAAACAAATGGAAAACGGTCTATCTGATGTATACGAGTGTGGTTGCGAATCAACGCCGGTGCTGACGCCGCCGCTCACACCTCCTCGTCGCTGTCGTCGCCCAGCAGCTCGCCCTCGTCGTCGTCCACAATCGCATAGTCGCCCCGGCCGCGCGCAAAGCTATCGCGCGTTGTAAACCGCCGCGAGCCGCCACCCAGGCCCAGCCGGCTCCATGCGCCCCGTGCACCACCGCCGCTGCCGGCACTGCCAAAGTTGGCGCCCGTGCTGCGCTCGATAGCGCCGGCGGCCGTCCGCCAGAGGGCAGTGGCCAGCAAGGGAAGCGTGCTGACGACGGCGACGACACCGGCGGCGGCCATGATGGGGTACTTGATGTAGGGGGCGTCGCTGTCGACGGTGAACCGGGAGGAGCCGCCCTCACCCAGGCGGATGGCACCAAACTTGCCCGTCCAGTTGCGGTAGACGTACCAGGCGGCGGTGGCGGCGATGCTGACCGACAGCAGAACAATCATTGTGATAGCAAAGGCACCGGGGCCGCGGTGCTTGCGCTCAAACTCGTCCTCGTGGTCTTTGCAGGCCTGCGGGGTCGACGTCTTGTCAAACTCCTCGCCACCCTGGCAGGTTGTGAGCGGGATGCGCCGGAAGCCCGTAGGCGGGTAGTAGTCGACCTCGTCTGGGTGGTCGCTGCACCACTGGGCTTTGGACATGGGCTCAAGCCCGGGTACCAGCGAACATTGGCCGTGGTTGTCGAGCTCAAAGTTGTAGTCGCACTCGTAGTCGCGCCGGCTGCACGTGCAGTTCTGCGTATTGTACAGGTGCTGGATCTTGTAGCCGTTGTAGCACGTGCGGTCCGTCTTCTTGCGCAGGTACTGCGACACGTGGCCAAAGAGGCACGATGACTCTGGCATCAGCGGGTGCGACGGCGACCACAGGTAGTAGTCGGACTTGCCGGCGTCCTTGTCGTCGTGCACGCACGAGCGGTCCGTCAGGCCCGAAAAGTCAATGTTGATGGTAAAGACATGGTCTGTGCCTGAGCGGCACCACAGCAAGAAATTGCGCGAGGCGCCGGACCGCAGTGTCGTGATATCGAGCACCTCGACCTCCTCGTCGTTGAACTGGTGGTCGCGCCACGTCGCGCCCTCGTCCGTTGTAAAGGAAACCGTGCGCGTCTTGGTGTGCCGCGGCACCAGCACCACAATCGAGCCCTGATCGCCAAACTGCCACGTCCACGCGCCCTTCTTGACGTTGCGCCACGTGAGACCCGCGTCGGTCGTCATAAACGTGTCTGCTTCGCTAATCGAGCCCAGCTGGTCGCCCACGTTGCCGACGCCAAACATCAGACCGACGGCGCCCGACGACGAAAACGTCTTGCGGTGGTCCTCGCGCTCCGTGTAGCCGTGGATGTGCAGCGCGCAGTTCTCGTCGCCGCCCTCGCGCGCGCCCTTGCGCGGCTTACAACCATAGTCCTTGTTGTCAATGTCCTTTGTCGGCGGCGGCAAGAACGCCCACTCGGCGCCGTCGTTGTGGCTGATCTTGGTCTGCAGCTTCTTGGAGGGCGCCTTCACGTCGTCGCGGTTGGCCACAACATTGACGACCACGACACCTTCCAGACCCAGAATCTTTTCAAAGTCAACATAGTAGCGGTTGTCGCAGTTGACGCCGGCGATGCTCATGACGTACGACGTGCCGTTGGAGTTGCTCTTGATGATCGTGCCGTAGCGCTTGTCCTTGCTGGTCTCGGTAGCCACAAACAGGTTGACTGCGTGCGTCGAGCTGTCCAGCACCGTGTACTCGTGCTGGTTGGGGATGGCAAAGTTGACGGGGAACTGCGCCTCCGCGTACGTCTCGCCGTCCAGACTGGCCAGCGCCCGCAGGCTGTTCTTTTCCTTGTCCTCGGCCGCCACGACGATAAACTCTGCCATCGTCGCGAATCCCTTGACATTCTCCTCGTGCACGACCTTGGTCTCGAACCAATCCGTGCTCGACACCAGCTGCAGCGGGTTGTCGTCGCCGCCCTTGACGTCCTCCTCGCGCTTGTGCACCAGACAAATCACCTCTTCCGACTTGCGGTTCTTGTACGCGCTCGAGCCGATAAACTCGCAGCGCTCAACGTACCGCACCAGCGTGATCCAGTTGTCGCCACGGTCGCGCGAGTACGAGGCTTCCGTGTAGCAGGCGCCCGTGCTCTCGCACTTCTTGCCGATCCAAATCAGCCAGTTGGCGTGGTCCGGGTGGAACAGCAGCGGCGAGCGCTCGTGCTCGGTGTCGGGCGGGTACGGCGCCGTGAACTCGTGGTACTGCTGGCCGTGGTCGACCGTGTAGATGACGTGCTCCTTGGCGGTCACAAAGAAAACTACCTCCTTGAAAAACTCGTGCGGGATAATCGCCCAGACATCGACCTTGTCAAAGACTTCGGGGCGCGTCCACGTCTTGCCGTGGTCGTTGGTGACATAGATGGGACCGCCCTCGCCGAGCGCACGCTGGATGGGCCGCATAATGATGGCCTCGTTGTTGGTGGTGGCGGAGCTCGAGTCACCGCGCTCCAGATAATGCTTCTCAAAGTCGGTGAACTCGGACAGCTTAAAGTCAAAGGGCGTGTTGGAGATCTCGCCAGTGGCCGGGGTGTTGGGTCCACTGCCCGTGCCGGTCTCGCTGCACTTGTGCTCGACCAAATCGTCCTTTTGCTTGCCGCCGGTGCGCTTGCAGGTGTTACCAGGAATCAGACGCCAGCCCGACGAGCCCATAAAGACGTCGTCCGGCTTGGCGTCCTTGCCACACGAATTGCTGCCCTCGGGCAGGGTCAGCGGGCCCACCCGCTCGCACTCAGTGCCGCTCTCGCTGCGGCGGAAGTTGTAGTCGCACTCAAAGTCGAGATCGGTGCAGTCGCAATCAGTAGTCTCGACGACAGGGTCCTTGAACTCCTGCTTCAAAAAACAGGCGGCGTCCTTCTTGCGGCGGTGGTACTTTTGGGTGTGGCCCATCAGGCAGGTGGGCTTGCCCTCGCTATCGACGCGCGCCCACCAGTCCTCGAGGTCGCTGTCCTTGCAGGTCGCCTCGTGCAGGCCCTCAAAGTCAATGGCAATAATGTGCCAGCGGTCCTTAGCCTCGCCAATCAAGACAAACTTAAGACTCGTCGAGTCCTGTGTCGTGGTCAGGATGTAGGGCCGGACTTGCAGACCGTCGGGCAGCTTGGCAGCTTCCCAGGTCTTCCCGTGGTCGAGCGAGTAGGTGACTTCGTCAACGTCCTTGTCGTCGCGAACGGCCAGCAGAATCGAGCCCTGGTCGCCAAACTCGTACTTGTGCGGGCCCTTGGGACCCTCGATCCAGGTCACACCAGCATCGTCCGAGATGTACAGGTTGCCGTCCTTGTAATTGCCGAGGTACTCGCCCGTGTTGCCGACAGCCATCACCAAACCAGGCGCAGGGCTCGAGAAGACGCGGCCAGTGTTGCTGAGGTCCGTGACCGAGTGCAGGTGCAAGCGCTCCTTGCCGCCGCCGGCCAGGCTGACCGGGGCGAAGGTGCGGCCGTCGTCAAAGGTAATCTCGCTAACAATCTTTTTCTCGGCGCGATCATTATAGACAGCCTCGCCGTTCTCGACGCGGTTGACCAAGAAGATGCCCTGGATACCGGAAATCTTTTCGAAATCAACATGGCCACGCTGGTTGCGGTTGGTAAAGTCG
Source organism: Sporothrix euskadiensis (assembly GCA_019925375.1). NCBI lineage: Eukaryota > Fungi > Ascomycota > Sordariomycetes > Ophiostomatales > Ophiostomataceae > Sporothrix > Sporothrix euskadiensis. The sequence goes on along the minus strand of JADHKQ010000023.1, from coordinate 351,088 downwards.
AGATTCTGCGTGAAAAAGGTGCCGTTGGAGTTGCTCGTAAACAGCACACCCGTGGGGTCGGAAGGCCGGGTGTTCATGACGTCGATCTGGATGCTGTAGTTGGTGCTCTCGAGGACGGTGTAGGACTCCTGGTTGATGCGATGGTTGGCGGGGAAGACAGCGCGGTGCCACTTCAAGGTGTCGTCGGTCACAAAGAGGGCCATCTCGTCGGTGTTGAGCGAGGTCGTGGCCACCAGCAGATACTTTTTGACGGCAGCAATGTTAACAATGCCCTGGACGGGGCGGTTGGTGTCGAGGTTGGGCTCAAACTCCTGGATGACGCCGTCGGACTTGGTGGCACTAAAGTAGTTGTCAGAGACAAGGAGGCGCTGGTCCTGCTTGAAGGGCGACAACGTGTCGCGCACAATACACAGGACGCGGCTGGCGTCGAGGTCGGCGGCGCCCGTCGTGAACAAATCAGAACCCTTGGCCCACCAGCAGCCGGCAGTGTTGCCGCGCAGGAACTTGGCGTCGCTCCGGAAGCCGTCGGTGGTGTACATGGCGACCTCACTGAACGAAGTGGCGTCGTAGTCCATGCCATTGAAAATGATGCGGTCGGGGTCGGTCGCGTGGAAGGTCAGGACCTCGTACTGGAACATGCTGGTCTCGGCGTCGGTCAAGAAGGACTGCCAGGTCTTGCCGCGGTCCTCGGTGCGGTAGTGCGTGATGCCCTCAGTCAGGACATAGGCGCGCTCGGTGTGGTACTCGTGCATGACGAGGCGCGAAGCGCTCATCGAGGGGATGGCCGTGACCTTATCCCAGTTGGCGCCCGCATCGGCCGAGCGGTAAATGATGCCCTCGACAAAGTCGTGGAACAGAATGACGTCCGAGTCCTCAAAGTAGTTGAGGTTGTCGGGCTGGTAGGGGAAGGAGCTGGTCTGGAAGTTGGGGCCGTCAGCGGCGGCAGCCAATGACGCAGCCCACAGGGGCGCGGCCAGCGCAACCGCCGTGCGCAACGCGGAGGAGACCCTCATGGTCGGACAGGCGCGAGGGCGTGTGTCATAAGCGGGGGGAGAGATGCCAGGAAGGTGGCAGAGCAAAAGGGGGTGGGAATGGCCCCTGTCGGAAGCTTTGTGGCTCTCGTCGATGTCAAAAGATGGAGGGGGGAGCTTCGTCAAGGATCGAGAGAGGACGCGATTTGAGGTCGACGACTATCCAGGAGGGGGACGTCGGAAGCTCCAGATGCAGGATGGGGAGGGCGTAGATGGCGTGGTCGCAGACAATCGAAGAGGCTCGGGAGATGGACGGGAAATGGGAGGATAAAAGTCGTGATGTTTTTCAGCCGTTGGATGCACGTTAAAACCGTCAAACCGTCAAACCGTCAAAAAAGGGGTGGGACGCCCTTGGAGGGACGCAAAAGAGGGAATGCGAAGTGAAGAAAAGACAGCAAACGATGCCAAGCGGAAATCAAGCCACGTCGAAAAAACTGTGGCGGGTCGATGTGGTTCGTTGGATTGAATGTCGGGAAAAGGAGAGGAGAGAAGAGAGCTGTGAGAGAGAGATGAGGACAAGAAACGAGAAACGAAACCTGAATCAATGCTGGAGCAGGCGCATTGGCAGGCACGTACGCAGGCATAAGAGCATACAAGGCAGGAAGTACAGAAGTACCCCGGTACAGCAGGCACGTCTTACAAACTACAGCAGGGCAGGCGCAAACACGCGCATTACTCGCACACGGAAGGAGCTTGCGTATGCACTTGCCTGTCAAAAATAGCTGCCGACGGCGTGGAAGGTGCGCTCGGGTGCGCTGTCTCAGGCGCTGACTTGGGCATTGTGCAGGGGCTCTGCTGTCCAGCGAGCTCTCCAGGGCAGGCGGGGATCAAATTAGCGTGGAAGAATAGCGCGCAACAAGCTGTGTCCAGCTGTGCCTGGTCTGGCCAGTCACAACCAGGCTGGGCAGGAGCTGGGTCTTGGCGCGGTGGCGCTGCTGCCAGGCACCAGCTTCGCTGCCTCGGAGGGAAGGTGGCCACCACTAAACACAGTAATAAAAGCCCACAGTGTGGTCTTGCTTCCTGCCGGCCACAGCCAACCGTCTCACATGTGTCATAGCCGCCAACGTCCAAAGTCCAAAATGAACGTCCAAAATGTGAGTCTCCAAAATGTTGATGAGGCTTCTCGTATCTTTTGATATGACTATCGTTTTTTACTTAAAATATAGTAGACACACTTATCTTTATCGAACTTTTTTCAGACACAACTCACTCGAAAGTCAAATCAAAACAAAATCCTCGCCATCTATAATAATACACTGTCGAAACTGAGAGCGCTCGACTTTTCCGTCTTTTTCTTTTTGATAGAAAGACAAAAAGACAAAAACACCTGATAAATCCAATACCCAAAACCCAAAACCCCATCCCATCAGATACCTCTCCCGCCGACCAGATACAAGTCCCTTGTTTTCTCTTTTCCGTCTTGTCCGTCTCTGTGTTTAAGCACCCGCTATCGTTCTTTCTCGTCCCTCCTTTTTGTTCATGTAGTTGTAGTTCCTCCACCAGGCCCTCGCAAGTAAATAGTGTGCCGTGATTCTGTAATATGATAAAAGGTGACAACGAGTTACAGGTATCCTTCCACCTGTTCTCGTGACTGTTCCATTCTCGAAAATAAAAAGGTTTCGATGGTAGATGGGTCATAGTTGTTGGATGTGTGGATGCCAGTTGTGCTGGCCGACATCGAGATATGGCAAGTAAAGTCGGATGGCCATAGGAAGAAAAAATGAAAAAGAAAAGATAAAAGCAAAGCCAAAACCAGCGCCGCCCGATAGATAACAGATGATGGGAAAGAAAAAAAAAAAGCAAAAGCAAAAACAAACGCCGCACATAAAAAAAAGAACAAAAATGGCCCGTTGGTTTTAAAACATGATGTGAAAAGGTAAAGATGAGGTGACAATAAAAAGTGTCATCACTGAGCACTGGCAGCTTCAAGCTCTTGGCTGACACGCTGCTCCAGCTGCTGTTCAATGTGCTCCTGTAGGGTTTGATGCTCTTGTGGAGGTTGGTGAGTCTGCTGAGGCTGCTCCTGGGCAACCTGGGGAGCTTCCGTCTTGGGTGCCGGTGCAGGAGCAGGAGAGAGCGCATTGTCCTCGGCGGCAGCAACAGCCGCAGCCGCAGCGGCGACCGACTCCACAGTGACCGGTGCATCGGGAGCCTCGACAGGAGCCTCGACAGGAGCCACGACAGGAGCGTCGGCCGGTGCCTCGGCGGGTGCATGCTGCTCACTCGGCGGTAGGCCCGCCACGCCAGCCAGTTCCTGCTTCAAGGCAACAACCTGCTCCTCGTAGGCCTGCTTGTCCGCCTCAAGCTGGGCAATGCGCTCGTCCTGCTGGCGGATACGCTCGTCCTGGTTCTTGAGCTTATCTTCGAGACCTTGGATGTAGGCCCACATGCCCTGCTCGGACGAAAAGAGATTGGCAGGCGAGCCGTTGCTGTTGGATCCCGGGCGCGCCAGCACGCTGTTGCCGCCGCCACCACCAGTAACAGCCGGGCTCAACGGCTTGGGGCTCTCGGCAATGCCGTGCTGCGAAAACAGGCCGGCGCTGCCACCTGCACCCAGGGGAAGTACCACGGACGACGACGAGATGCTCGTGCTGGGAGTATGCGCACTGCCAGACGCAGTGGTGGCCGTGGCCGCCGAGCTGGCGGTGCCGGCGCGGTCGACATTGGGCGGGTACAAATGGCCGCCGGCGCGTTGTTGCTGGTGGTGCTGCTGGTTGTGGTGGTGCGGCTGCTGTGAGACGGGCGGGTAGGTGCGCGCGTGCTGCTGGGCGGCGCCGGTGGCAAAATCCTGGCTGCCAATGCTGCTGCGGGCGTGGTCCGTATTAATACCCGGCAAACTAAGCCGGCGACGCTCTTCTTCACCAAGCGATGTTGCAGCGTTGCCTGTGCTGTTGTCGTACTCGATGCCCGACATGACGGAATCGTCGCCGGCTGCCGACGTGTCCATCAAACTCGAGTTGCCCTCGAAGCTGTCGTCGGGGCCGCCGAGGCCGCCAAAGGTGTTGGAGCTGGAGCGACGGCCTGCACAGCCGCCGGCACCCTTACTGTGGCGGGCAAGCGCATCACCACGGGCAAACTTGCGGTCGCAGCGGGGGCAGATGTGGGGCTTCTCGCCGGTGTGTAGTTTGGAGTGGCGCTTGAGATCGTGGAGGCGGCGGAAACGCATGTCGCAGCCCTGGCAAACGTAGGGCTTCTCCTGGCTGTGGGTGAGCAGGTGGCTCTTGAGGTTGTGGTGGCGCGTGAACTCGGTGTCGCAGTATGGGCACTTGTGGCGCTTGGGCGACAACTCCAGCTTAGGCGCCAGTTCGGGGACGAGGAGGGGTGTCGGAGCTAGGCCTGGGGCGGGGCCTGAGGTTGGGTGCTGCTGTTGCTGTTGCTGTTGTTGCTGTTGCTGCTGCTGTTGCTGCTGCTGTTGCTGCTGCTGTTGTTGTTGCTGTTGTTGTTGCTGTTGTTGTTGCTGCTGTTCTTGCAGCTGTTGAAGGTGGATCTGGTGGTGCTCTTGTTCGCGCGCAATTGCTGGATCAAGCTCCATGTGGTCTGCGGTGGGGAGGATGTTGTCGGTCGTGGTGGCCGTTGTCGTGTGGGAGGACGGCGCTGACGATGCAGCGACGGCAGCTGCGGCCGCAGCGGCAGCAGCAGCAGCGTAGGAGGCTGCGTTGGAAGCCGCGAGTTGATTAGCAGCCGCCTCGGCCAGTGCCGTGGCTGATGCAGTCTCGTCTGCGGCGGTGTCGCCCTGCTGGTCTTGCTGGCCTTGCTGGCCTTGCTGGCCTTGCTGGCCTTGCGATGCGGGTTGTGGTGTCAATTGCTGGGCCGTGGTCTCGTCTGTGTCGTCTCCGTCCATTTCCGCGACCGCTGCACCAGCACCGGTGTGTGTGACACCCCGTGTCGCAGCCTCTGCTGCTGCTGCTGCCTCAGCAATCTGCTGGGACATGATGGCCTCGGCACCGCGCAGCACCGAAAGCGCCTTTTGTGCTGCCTCGTGGTTATCGTGGTTATTGTGGTTGTCGTGGTTCTCGCCGCCGCCCAGTTGGGGCTCGACCGAATCGACCGTCGCGCCATGGTCGTCGAAGCGTGATCCACTGGCGAGACGTGCCATCTTCCGTGGGGACAGTTCGGGGTCAGGCAGGCTGTGTTCGTGGCTGCTGCTGTTGGTTTGGTTGTCATGGTTGGCATCGTCGGTGTGGTCGTTTGTGTCGTCCATGGCGACGGAAGACGGCGAGCGCATGCGCTTTGTTGCGGATCGCGCGGCAGCAGCAGCGGCCGCTGCGGCGTCGGCCGTTTCGACGTCGGTTGTCGCTGCTGCTTCTGCTGACGCTGGTGTAGAAGTGTTGTCGGCCAAAGTCGCAGGAGCCGCAGGAGCTTCTGTGGAAGCAGCGGGAGCGGCAGCGGCGGTCGTAGTCGAACTGGATTCGGGCGCGAGCGCCAGATTAGATGCCGCCTCGACGGAGTCGGCCGGCTTCTCGAGAGAAGCCATTGTGTGGAGGAGAGGGGTGGGAATGCAAGTCGATACAGCGGAAGTGGTCGAAGCTGGTGAGAATGGAAACAACGCTGTCGTCTTTTCTGGGTGGTCGATGCTGTCGTTCTGTTTACGAGACAACTGCGGCAATCGACAAGACGAGACCGGAATTGGGTCGTAGAAATGACAGACGCTAATGAAAGGACAATAGAAAGAGAAGACGAAAGAAAAGAAGAGAGAAAGGAAGAAAGAAAACGATAGATCAACAATCAACACGAGCACAAAACGAAGTAAAAAAGGTTTCCCTCAGCACGCAACGCGTCGGCTCTCTGTGCGCATCGGATCCTCTGGCAATTGCCTTTATTGTCCTCTTTTTCTCTTCTTCTTCACTCGAGGACGGCGTCTCTCACTCAACAACAGCGTCCAAAGAGCATCATTGGTTTTCCGATGGTGGGTGGTGCGGAGGGAAATCGAGTCGAAAGAAAGAGTAGTGGTGGATTGTCGACGACGTACTCCGTAGACGGTAGTAGACGTAAACAGGGCTGCTGGGCTGCTGGGGGGAAGGGGAAAAAGAAAGTGAGGAGTTGGATGTGTGGCTGGAGAAACGTGGCGAGAGCTCTGGGTCAAGTCAAAGTCGGTCGAATTTGTTTTGCAAGGGGGGAAAGAAAGAGGAATAAGGGAAAAGAGAGGAGAGGAGAATAGAGAGGGGCGGCAGAATTTTGACAGGCGAAAGAGGCTAAACTTGGAGGGATTAGGTAATGGGGCGAATGGTGTTAAGGGGGAAGGTGCAGGTTGGTGATTGTGTTGACGTTGTTGTTGTCACGAAAGAAAAGAAGGCAAGAAAGAAAGTAAAAAGAGTCAGAAAAGACAGGAAAGCGCAATGCATGTCACGACGGAAAAGGAAAGCACAGTTGGCTAAATCGATACATGAAAAGTGTTATTTTTCTGGTCCTTCCCTCTTTTCCTCCTGCATGCACGGCGCACGGAAAGAGCGAAGTGAGTGTTCCCAACTGTGACCAGGCCACTGGACAGGGAAGGTGAGGCTGGTGGTGAACACAGTGACAATCAGTGACTCCAGTGGTGTCCAGTGGTGTCCAGTGGTGCCCAGTGGGTCTACAGCGGACGGGTGGACAGGTGGGTTGGCCGTGTTTTCTGTGTAGCGCTACTGTGCGGGCGCGCGAGCGCCTTCGGGGGAAGCCTAACAGTACGGAGTAGGGGAGAGGGGCAAGCCAATAATGGCTACTCCGTAGAAGTGACCAAAACGGGGCGCACATCGCCCACTAGCGCCTGGAGGCCAGCTGGGTCCAGCGCTGCAACGCTACAACGCTAAACGGAGAGCTAGACAGCTGCAACGGGCTGCAACGACGTAATTACCCACTGCCACATCCGGCAAAGCAGGTAATGTCGAGAATCACGAAAGACGAAAAGAGACGAGACAAGGAGAGAGAGAAAACGATAAAAGGGGTACACCACAGTCTGTAACTCTGTGCGACGGGCTGGCAGTAGAGATGTGTCTCTTTGTGTCTTTTGTGTATGATTGCCTCAAGGTGGCTGTCTCGCGTTTGTGGCGCGTTTTGGAGGGGGGTTCTTCTTTTTCTTTCTTTCTTTCTTTCTTTCTTTCTTTCTTTCTTTATTATTATTCTGTACTTGCTGGGTTGTGTTCCCTGTGTTTTTTGCTCCTGGCCCTGGATGCCGCCAGAGACAGACTCTCTTCTGATCATCTCAAAGTCAGCTGAAAAGATTGAGGGAAAAAAGAGGGAGAGAAAAGTGGTGGGTTCCGTCCGAAGAAAACTAGAAAAAATAACAAGGAAATACAGAAAAAAGAAGTGCCGCCAGAATCGAGAACATGGAGACCATCGAGCTATCGACCTATCGACCTATCCGAGCCATTGACAAGGTGAGGTGGGTGATCCGAGAAGCGAGAAGCTGTCTTTTTGTTGGCTGCCTTTCTGTAGGTTGTTTTCTGTTGGCCGGCTGCAACTCTGGCTATTCTCCATCACTGGGCTGAAAAGTTGACTGCAAGGCAGCTCCCACAAAAGCCAGAATACGAGGCGAGAGCGGAGGACCCAATGGTGGTGTGGAGAGCGGTATTGGTTTCCTGCGGTAAGATACGTCGTAGTGTGAAAATACAAAATACAAGTGTTGATAGATAGGCGCTCCTCTTGTCCTATTCGTACATGTCAGATATCGTCGGATTCCAGTATTCCAGTATTCCAGTATTCCATTGGGTAGAGTCTGTGGTCTGTAGCTGGATCCAAGACAGGAGAGAACAGAGAAAGGAAATAGAAACAGCCGTAAGTGGCGGACGGGACAGGCTCTGTCTGCCATTGGTTTAGAGGGAAGAGTATAATGTCTTGAAGTGCACAATTGAAAGACACGATTGATCCGTCAAGCCACGAGAGGCTTTATTGAGCCAAGAAGTGCATGGGTGCATGGGCAGATGGTGGTAGAAAATGGCGAGAAAGATGTGCTTAGGTGAGAGGTGAGAGGTGAGAGGTGAGAGCTGTATACGGAGTAATTACGTCGTAAACAGTCTCGACAGTAACCTCTAGTAGCGCTATTATGTTGTCAGCAGGAGGATGTGGGATGCTGACAGGGGACTGTTGTGTGTGTTTTTGTGTGTGTTGTGTAAACAATACGTATTATGTGGGCACCAGACTCTACAACTGCATAGGGGAATCGGGGTAGCCTGAACCGGTTTCACGTATTAATACTCCGTATTTCGTACGTATTTTTGGTGAGGCGAGTGAGTCGTTGGAAGCACGGCGAGCACGGATAATACAAGAATGGAGTACGACATATGGAGAAAGGGAGCAAAATGGAGTAGCACGGAGTTCAAAATGTATTTTAAGAACAAAAAAAGATCTGCGCGTTTCTTGGTGTCGTCTGGCCCCAACGTCACAATGTAAGAAGAGAAAGAAATGGACAAAATGTGTACATGTACAAGAGCCGATACGAACAGTGTCGCGGGAATCAGAAACAGCACTACTTTGTACACTCGCCCATGCTTCAACTGCGTCATGTCTGTAACGCGTCCAAGCAGTCGTAAGAAGATGTGAAGATGTGAAGACGTGAAGACGTGAGGACGTGAGGACGTGAGGACTTGAGGACGTGAGGACGTGCTTGCACATCATTGAAAGTCTAGCCAGGAACAAGGACGAATAGAGACAAATAAAAATGGAGAAAGAGGAGAAAGAGGAGAAAGGGGAGCTGAGAGGGAGCCCTCTTTCTTCCGTCGACTCCGTCCTCTGTTCTCCATACCTTTCCCCATACAGTGCCAATGATTTTCATGTTCATGTTGGACCTGTGCCTCGTACCTGTCTGTGCTTGTCTGTGCCTTGTGCCTGGCATGAGAAGGTTATTAACCTATATCGACTGGAATAATTGACAGTATTGGAATAGACAGACCGGACCAGGCTCATGGCCCGGCCTCGTGGCTTTATTGTCGATTTTGGCGATTATCAGGGCAAAAGAAATAGCCTGTATTGGTTTATTTGGTTTTCCCGGTTTGGCTTTTATTACTAGAAAGAGATACGTCGTACTCAGTCGAGTACAAGGCAAAATACGAAATGTATGGGGTAGAGCGCATTAATATCAAAATTAAAGGAATATGAAAATAGAACAAAAACCGCAAAAGAGTTGCAATATCAAATCTGGCGAGATGACCTCCGCGACGTGACGAGGCTAAAAATCAAGGCAACTAAATAACAAAGCAACAATACGGAGTACTCAGTACAAAAACAAACTCGATCAACACATGCAAGCTTCAAGGGAACCCGCCCGAGGGGAGCCGGGGAGGGCCCAGGCCCGCTGGACTGTGGCTGTGTTGCAGAAGTGTGATGCAGAATACACACAAAGGGCAGCCTAAAAAGTGATAACCAGACAACGAACGCGATTGAAGTGACAGGAGGACGCATCAGTTTGCATAGGAGCAGCTGGAGCTACTAGTACCTGCTGGAAATACCGTTCCCATTCCGGGAAGCTCCAAACCATGTACGGAGTAAAGAAGCATGGCATACGACGTACGCGGAGCGGGGAATACATGACCTCTGTCCACGACGGCAGTCTCCTTTGCAGTCATACAAAGAATTGTGGACAAATATTGTCATGCCGGTCGGCCTGGGCTGGGCTGAAAGGGGCGTCTGTGAGATCTTGGCAATGTTGCCCTGGCGAGCCTGGGAAAGACGAGCTGCTGAGCTGCCTCGTCCAATGCTTCAATCCGACAATGCGGGATGCAACTGCATGCGGAGGTCGACATATGGCGAGGGCAGGGTGAGTGTCGTCTGCCTCTCTGCCTTTGAGCGTAGTCGTCCGGCCTCGGGAGCACCCCGTCTGAGTCTGACGCACAAGGTCGGTGATTTCTGACCATTCTCTTCACTGTCCTCCAGCTAGGTAGATATCAGCAGTCAGCGTATCAGCGCCTCGTGTGTGAGCCTCATTTTGCACGCTGATCTCTCGTCCAATGATTACGATAGGTCTTGCACGGCTCAGGCTCGTATGTGTCCTTCTGTTGCTTCTTGTGCTCCTCAGTCCTCCTATCTGCTTCTTTCCTTCCTGCCCTACAACCCTCCTACAGAAAAGGCCCAACTGCTGTTGCAGGCTGCAGGCCGCCCCCTCTTCCGTCGTCTGCCGTCCTCCAACGTAAACATCCAACCCGAGTTTCATCGTTGCCCCCTTTCGTCTGCAGAACATGCACAAGAGCATCACCATGCACATAAGCAATATTCTGGCCACGGGAAGCAATCATCAGCCATAATTTTAATGATCAGCTGAATTATTGCATAGAATTGACAGGCTGGATATTTACTTGGCAATTCTATCCATTGTCTTTTGAATATCACAGTCCAGTATTAAACATCAGTTCTCCCAACAGAAGCTGCGGTCGATCTTCGAGAGAGAGAATACCAGCAGCTGCTTTCTTTTGTTTTCTACATTACAACGTACTTGCCCTTTTTTTTTCTCGTCATTCCTCACCTCTATAACTACGACGTCGTGCTCGGCTACTGTAGTCCATATATGGAACAGACGACAGCTGAATTCTTTTCGTGACAGGACAAACCACCATGCAGATACCCTTGTGCATACAGATGTCTGCAGTCACCGACGCAGCCTATCAGATCATTCCAACGGCATTGTACGTCGTACGCCCGCGGTAGTACCCTCGTGTTTGCCTCCTCCAACAGCAAATACGAGCTACATCGTTTGTTGGGTGAGCGATCCAGCTGCCGGTGCCCGTCATTAGCAGGCTTGCTACGGCGTACTTCCCAATCAACCGAAGTCAGCGAAGGCAGAGGCTGGTAAAGAGAGCGAAGCTGAAATTGAGAGACAACATGTAGTATGTGAGAAGCTAGAATATTCGACTTGGTGTGCGGTTGTCGTAACTCGACGTTCATCCACGATTTCGACCTGCCGTGGCGGTCGGTCCCTCTCCGGGCCGTAACTTGCAAAGCCCAACACAACCTTCTTTTTCAAATACTCTTTTATGGGCACATCCACAGAGACGGTGCAGTGCAGAAATCAAGCCACGAATATAGGTAAAACTCACGATCCAACGACTCGATATGGTCACTGGCTGGGTGTGATATCCAAAGAGCATGCCACTACAGGCCATTGGCACAATAAGCTCTGCATTAGCAACAGTAGATTTTAATATGAAGGCAAAGCACATCCCTCATACAGGCTAAAATACACAGCAGTCCGATAACGCAGTGGCACCTGATATCCAGGGCATGAAGAGTGGCACAGACAGCAAGACATGGCTTCAAAACTGCTCTACGCGTCCGGCTTTTATGGAGAGCAACAATGCCAGTGTCCTCGCTGACTAGTGGTTGTATCAATGAATAAGTCCAAGTTCTAAAGAGATGCCTCATAAAACTGATGTTCCGATTTTTCATGTGTCGACGCCTGATATTCAGGCGAGGCTGCGAGCCATATCTATTTACTTGGGGAGCGATATGGTAAGCCATGCCTTTTGTAATATGCAAAATTACCGCGGACTATTCAAATTTGAAAACTCTACAATGAAACAAAAACTGCTTGTCTTATTTTATATCTTGATATCTATGTAGAGTAAAGAATGGTCTCGTTGAGAGACCGGGATAATTTATTATGGTCACTTTTTTCCCCCTTTTTGTTTCCTACTATTACCCGAAAAAATCCAGATAATTATATTGTACGGAAGTCGCCATTGCCATATTTTTATTATTCTCACACATTCATATCCAAACGGCTCTTTTATTAATCAGAATGCGGTGTCGCCGTCAGCTGGCAGTGTGGCTTATGACGCGGCTGTGGACGACCCGAGACAACATCGCGCTCCTGTCGCGTTGCTGACGGTACACTTACATATCCGCATTTTTCGGTTAAAAGTACTTTGTATTTTCCGAGACTCACCCTAGAAGGAGAGATAAACAGATATATCAAGATCAAGACCAGGACCATAATTAAGGACATCATGGTGTTCACTCCCACCACCACTGCGGCTGAGGGTGGTGCGTTGACATCTCGGGAAATTTATTCGGGGACGAAATGTCAGATCGGGCATTTTTGTGTGTGGTTACAACAAAAGTCCCTGTTACAAATGTGAGAAGTCCACAGAAGGGGGACTGTGGCGTACGTTCGTACACAGCCATCTTCTCTACCAATCTTGTCTGTTTTGTTTACAATCCCAGTCCTTTCTTCACATCGGCGATCTCAAACACTGCGCGCCCGGCCGCAATCCATACTGCATTCCATTCATGCAGACGCCTCTTTCGTGGCAGAATCTAAAAAAACCGCGCCGGCAGAAGTTTCCCATGCGTCATAAGTACGTGCGGAGAGAAAGGGACTTGTCAATCTCAACTACTGTCCCGCGCAGCCCGAGATATCATGATGCGTGAGCACAAGACACTGAGACTATATGAATCGGCTATCCACGGCAAACATGAAAATTCTGATGCAGCCCGACAAACAAAGAGACGTGAAAATATCGACTTTTGGTAAAAAGCCACACTTTAGCGACATGATAGTTTTTCCTTTGTCAAAACCGTTTAACACATCGTCGGTGTTTTTGGACGTCCGGCCGATTTAAGGGTTTCAAAGAATGCTTCGCTTCCTTTGTTCTTCACGATGTCGTTTACTGCTTTTTGACAGGCTTCCCCACGCATTCTTTCTCGTGGCTGTCATGCTGTTATGCTGTTATGCTGTCATGCTGTTATGCTTTCCTGTCCATTTTTCATGCCTTCTTTGTTCATTTTTATAGTTTCCATACCACGTCCCGCCGGCGTGGGAAATAAGCCCACACCGTCGGTCAAGTCAATGGAGTCAAGGGTGGATCTTTCTTCTTATTTTTCGCCAGCCACAACGGTAACGCGGGCCACGAGGGTAACATGCTGAAGCGAGGGGCAGAGATGCTTGTGGGAGGGGCAGTATGGTAGCTCGTGTGAAAATCAAATGGGAAGCTCGTTCCATTTATGGGTTTTCACCGTTCAAAGACATCAGTATCAGACGAAGTTGAGCTTCGTGACCCCGCTCTCTGGGAGGCATCCTTTGAGATGTGGTAATTTAACTTTTGAGAAAGGCTTCGTCATGCTGGACTACGTTGTCTGACGTATGCCTCTGGTGCGTGGACCATTTTTCACTTGCGCCCGCATATGTTTAGTTCGAATCCTCGTGCTCCATAGTAGTGCATCGTGGTCCCTAGAAAACTCGACGATGTGGATAGATGGCATGGTGGGATGGATTGGGACGAGATGAAACAAAAGTCAAGTTGACGAGATGGAACCGGACGGACGATAATTGCGCGCCTGATGTCGTCTCTTTGTCCCGCGACCTGCCAAAGCGCAACGGTTTCTGGTCCGTCGTGCCGGGTTTCTTGGGCTCCCAAAGTTTCTTTGTCCTCGTTCTTTGTTCTTTGTTCTTGACAATTTAACGTCCTTTCGTTCCTGGATTCAGACGGTTCGAGCCGGCAATTTGTATTTTGCACAGATACAGACAAATTTGCTCTCTTCATCGTCCACAAGAATTCTCAGGGTCCAACTCGAACATGGACACTACTGACGAGTTTTGCGGCCTGTTTCCTGTGTGCGAGAATGCCAGTGTTGACGAGCGACGACCAACAACCAGCAGACGCACACTTTACGTCGTGCATTCTACGACGTACTCCGTACAGGCATTCTACATGCGGTCTTGCCGCCTTGTACTCCGTACGTCGTAAATAGTCTGGCCATCCCACTATGCGCACCCAATTTTAATAGATTAACGTCGTCGGCCTGGATTGCGTGTGCCCGTCACTCTCATTTGCGCACCCTCTGCCCCTCTTTTTGTCGTTTTTGTTATCGTTGCTGTCGTCTCGGCCGACACGTGCGTGCAATTAAAAAGCAAAAGCTGGGATAGAACACCATGGACCACAACTCAGCACCCACTTCATCTACATGCTGTTTTTCGTATGCTCCGCACCTCTTTGTCTCGTTGTCGGTCGGTGGATCCATTGGGAAGGTCGGGACAGTCAACTTAGTTGAGTGAAGTTTGTGTATCTTTCAGAGTAGTCCTCGATAGTCTCGGGCAATAGTCGTGGATAGGCATTACGACAATCTTGTGATGGGCAATTTCCCATTTTAAGAAAAAAGGAAAGCAAAGACGAGAAAAAGGACCAAGACGAAACGTCCAAGACAAGTCCAAGAGAGTACGGAGTACTCCGTACAAAAATACGCAAATACGAATAAAGCTCGTAACAAACCAGGCCACGCAAGGCCAAGTAAAAGGTCTCACACAACGTGTGTACGGAGTACCTGGAGAAAATATGGGACGAACGCTGGTAAACGTCGAGCAGCACGGCTTTCTTTCAAAGCCATCGCTGATACGATACGATGCACTGCATTTTCGATTTCCGTCGAGTATCCTTCTTGTCCGTATTGTCTTCAGCTTCGTCTTCAGCTTCAGCTCCGCGCGGCAGGCCGCATAATTCTCCTTTTGGCCTCGTCTTCTTTGCTGCCAACTCCACCAATTTGGCTGGAGATAACGAGAAAGAGGGTCTCGTCGAGGTGAGTGAGAAGAGTGAGAAAGCACACCGAAAGGCAGTCGTAGGTAGTCGAATGATGAAAATGAAGGAACCCCTGCAAAAAAAAAAAAAAAAAAAAAAAAGAACGCCAAGAGTGCCTGCACCAGCCAAGATCAGTAGACCTGGTTGTGCAGGGTTGCGCACAGGCCCTGTGGATGTCCTGGGCGTCCTCTCTGGGCACTGAATGGGAAAAGCGAGGAGGCACTCCGTAGAGAGAGTTATTTAGAGAAAAGGGAAAACCGACAAAGCGAAGCAGATCATTGGGGGCGATCCCTATTCCAGGCAAGAGCCAGCCCGAGCCAGCTCAGGACGCGGCGTGGCTAACCCATGTTTGGCCTGGCGGTACTGCCTAATCAGGACAAGTTCAGGAACAGGGATATGACAGGCCAAAGAGAGCCGAGGAACACGCGAAAAGAGAAAAGAGAGGGACGCTGCCAGGCACAGGAGGCAGAAGCCAATGAGGAAGGGGCAATCGACGACCGGGTGGAGCAACAACAAGGGGTCAACTTGGGATGGTGTGGGTAGGCTCGAGGGCGCGCAGGACGCCGCAGGAAGGCGCGCTCTTTCCCACAGAGCGCGAACAGAAAAGGGAGAAGGGAGGAAAGAACGAAAAGAACGAAAAGGAAGGAGCCCGCGAACAGGAAGGAACAGGGGACGGAAATAGGGGCCTGGGTACTCCGTACGTCGTACTTCCCTTCTTTCCTTTCTTTCCTTGCTCTGCCTTCCCTGCACTCACTGGCTCCTTCCCTGGCCGTGCACGCGGGTCTACATGTCGATTCCGTCCTTTTCATTCGTGTTTCCTTGTTTCTGAAACGGCCGCGCCCCAGTCCAGCACGCCCAGTCAACCCAGTCAACCCAGCCCACGGCGATGCCCCATCTCCATCGACTCCATTTCTGCCTCTTTGCCAGCATGGGGCCTGCTCAGAACAGCAGGTCGAGCAGTCTGCTGCCAGCCTCTGCCCACCCGTTGCCTTGTCTTGGCAAAAGTTTCACTGCGATCGGATCAAATTGAAATCTCAGATGACGATGACGCTGCCTGCATACATACTCTGTACACAACGGAAAAGAGCTGAGCAAATACGGAGTACTGGTCTCGATGCAGACGACATGCATGGTCATCAAGAAAGCACGCGCTTCCCCGTCTGCCCCTCGTTTGCCATCTCTCCCTTTTCGATACAGTATGGCCACACATTCCAGTCACGTCTTGATGGCATGAAGGGACAGGCTGGGCAGCAAAACAATAGTGAGAGACAGGAATAGGCTGCAGACAGCAGACAAACAGCAGACAAACAGCAAACAGTCCAGCAAACCCAGGGCCTTCTCAGTCTTTACTTTTCAGTCCTTTTGCTGTTTCGTCTGCAGTCTTTCTTGGCCCACCGTCTTCTCAATGTTGACGTGGACTGTGGATGGTTGTTCTTTCGATCTCCTCTTTACGACCAGAGACCACTCTCACTCTCTGTCCGCTGCTGCCCATCTCCACTCCATCCATACCCCTGTCATTTCCTCCATCACCCGCCGCGTTGACGATACAAGGGCCACCCACTGTTCCCCATTCAGACCAGGACACTGCCTCGACTGCCATAACTCTTTCAGGTTTCTCTCAGTCTCTCCCAGTCTCTCAGTCTCTCAGTCACTCTGGCAAGCCCCCGGACCCCTGGTCCACTCCCACCTGCCACACCTTTTCTTCCTTTTTCTTGTTCTTCCCTCTTTTTCCTGCTCTCTGCTCTCCTTTTCTCTTGCTCATTTCCCCTTTTCTGGTCTTTGCCCCTTCAATGGGGAATGCAATTTCGCCAAGCCCCTACCGCCCGCGGCCGATCATTGGACGTCGTCGTCCTCTGTCTTTTCGTACTGTCTTTCTGTCTTTCAGTGTCGTAGGCCTTTCATCGGGGGTCCTCGTCAGGGCCCTTTTTGTTGCTTTTGCCGTGTTGTTTGTGCCTGTGACTCGATCGTGTCTTCCTTGTAGCCTGTGTATTTTGTCTGCACTGGCCATTATCTGCCTGTATTTTCTGTATTTGCCTGTATCGCACTGTGCTTGACTGGACTCGTCACTTTGAGTTCATCAACTTTGAGTTCATCGTGTCTCTCAGTGGCTTGCCCTTCATTTGGTGGTCCCCTCTTTCAATATTGCGCTTTGCCCACCAACCACCAACCGCTCTGTCACTCTGCCACTCTACATGTACTCTACCCACCGAGCCCACCCCTTTCGCTCATTCTCAGACCGCTCGCTCCCTTTTTGGTGTCTCTCCCTGGTTCCCTTTTCCTCTTTCGCTCCTTTCCGCTCCTTTCTTTCTTTCGTTTCCTTTTCCTTTCCTCTCCCTTTGTCCTTTTTGCTTTTTCGTTTCTACGATCACAGCATCACGGTCGACGTTCGTTCACCCCAACCCCCTACGCTCGCTTCTCCATCCAACTGAGGATCTCGTTTCCTCTATCACGCTCCTTTTGGAAGTTTTTTCGACAAGACGAAGAGAAACAGAAGACATAAGACAACAACTCAAGCCGATATCCCTCTTCAAGATATCGCTCAACAAGAATAACAAAGGTGGGTTTGAAATACACGTAAAACACACGCAACGAAAGTGAGAACATTGGATGAGAACACGGCTCGATAAACAAAGAAAATGACGACAAACAGCGACACAAAGCTGAACAACAAACAATTCAAAGAATAAAGAAACCACGAGAAACCGACAAACGAAACAAACAACGAAAAATCGAAACAATCAAAACGATTAAAAGAAAAGAGGAGACGAAACAAAGAGTTTCAATCACAACAATCGACAAGGACAACAACAACAACAAAGACGATTTGCTTGAATTATACGACGCGCGCGTTGAACGACATTATTCAAAAATACAACGACAACATCTGGACAACTCTGAGAAAGACCTTGAACTTGATTTATCGCAACATCTTGTTATCTGGACCGCATTTTCAGCCTCCTCTCGCACATCTTGCACATCTGCACATCACCACATCGATCTGCGCCAAGAACTTTGAATACCGCACATCACCAACCTATCACGCATCAGAACAACACATCGCTGCACACTGCACACCCGTCATCATATACTAACAAAGCATCGTAGTAACAACTACTCAACCAAAGAAGCCGTCACCACCATGAAGGGCTTCGTCCAGATTGCCGTCACGGCTGCGCTCGTGGCCGGTGCCACCGCCGAGATGGGCCACAACCGTCACCAACACATGCACCGCCACCGCGCCATGAACGTCGAGCGCGAGGCCGCCCCCGTCGAGGTCCCCGCCCAGGTCGTTGAGAAGCGGGCCGCCGCTGTCACCACCGTCATCCCCGCTGTCGAGACCAAGTACGTCTACGCCGATGGTGAGGTTGTCGCTGCCACCGAGGCCAAGGCCTGTATCGAGAACGGCGAGTGCCTGGTCGTCGGCACCTCCACGCCCACCTCGACTGCCAAGCCCAAGGCCACCAAGCAGGCCGCCGAGTTCTTTGAGAGCAAGGCCTCGTCGAGCACCAAGACCACCTCGTCGTCCACCTCGACTTCGACTTCGACCACTTCGACTTCGACGTCCTCGACGTCCACCACCACCTCGTCGTCCACCTCCACCTCGACGACCTCCACGGCCGCCGCTGCCACCAGCTCGGCCTCTACGGTCGCCACCGGCTCCGGCTCGACCGCCGAGTTCCCCAGCGGCAAGATCCCTTGCTCGCACTTCCCCTCGGACTACGGTGCCGTCGCCGTCGACTGGGTCGGCCTGGACGGCTGGGCGTCGATCCAGACCACTGGCTCGTGGACCCCTGGTGTGTCCATCAGCGACATTGTCGAGCCCATTAGCGGCGGCTGTGTTTCGGGCTCCTTCTGCTCGTACGCCTGCGCCCCCGGCCAGACCAAGGCCCAGTGGCCCACCACCTCGCAGGGCTCGACGGGCCAGTCCATTGGTGGCCTGTGGTGCAACAGCGACGGCTACTTGGAGCTGACCAACGACAACTTCAACACCCTGTGCATGGACGGTCTTGGCGGCATCACCATTGAGAACAAGCTGACCAAGACCGCCTCTGTCTGCGGCACCAACTACCCCGGTAACGAGATGATGAACATCCCCCTGGTCACGTCGCCCGGCGGCGAGTACACCCTGACCAACCTCAACGCCAAGACCGCCTACCAGTGGCAGGGCAAGTACACCAGCGGCCAGTTCTACGTCAACAACGCTGGTGTTGATGTCGAGCAGGCTTGTGTCTGGACCTCGTCCGAGTACCCCGACTCTGCCGGCAACTGGGCCCCCGTCAACATTGGTGCCGGTACCGACATCAACGGCGTTACCTACCTGTCCATCTTCCCCAACTCGCCCACTTCCACCGCCCAGCTCGACTTTGACATTGAGATTACTGGCGACATCACCGAATCCTGCTACCTCAAGAGCGGCTCGTACTACGGCGGCTCCAACGGCTGCACCACGGCCCTCACCACGGGCGGCTCGGCCAAGATTGTCTTCAAGCCCTCCGGCAGCTCGTAAGCGCGCTAGAGGTAAAATAATGGCAGACCCGGAGGCTGTTGTTGAGCAACGCACAAATGTACATGGAGGAAATGAAGTAGAGGGGATGCCGATGGAAAGTTCAGTTGTGATGGATGGTGTTCTTTTTTTTGAAATCCGAGGTTTTTTGATATTGACTCGTTGATAAAGTCTCTTGTGTTTTGTCTTTATTGTGTGGCTGTCTGTTCCTTTGCCACTCGCTTTTTTTGCCTTTTGTTTTGTTGCAAACCCCCTTTTTTTATCTGCTTTTTTATTGACCGATGCTATCTTTTTTCAAACTCCTCTTCTTCTTCCCCCCTCTTTCTTTCTTCTTCTCTCTTACGGAGTACATCGATTCACACTTCATTTCCCCTACTTTATGTATTCTGTCGGCAGGCTCACGTTTTAGCCACAGGCCGTTTTCAAAGGGATTGGTCTCTCTTCTCATCTTACGTGCCAATGTATGGTTTTTGTTTTTCCGTCATCTCTTTCTGTCGAAAATGTATTTGTAAACATACAACATGTAAGATAGAGAAAGCAAAAACGTGCAAAGGGGGTCGTTTGGAATAGGTGTAACAAAATACAGAGGTCATGGAAAAGCAACTCAATATCCGCAACCATTGAATGTTCACACGCCATAATTTATTAAATTATAGCCGAAACCAACCAATATGTATCTTGACACATCTGTTTACTAGATCACATATCTGATCACGGTGTGCCGTGGTCAGATGACTTTTATCAAGTAGCTGATGCCTGGACGATGTTTTGTTGACATGTCTTTTTATTACGAGCGACTTCACGTGACTTTCATCGTGACACAGTGGGAGATCTCCCTGGAGCTAGCCTAATGCTTGCCGCCTAGCAGCGGGCTGGCCGCCGCACCCAGCTAGCCAGCCACAAGCAAAGGAAAGTACGGGGGGCACAACGTCATCAAGCATGTGCAAATCAGCTGGCTTACTTTGTACTTTTACGCTTCCCGCCCAGGGCAAGGCAAGAGCAAGAGGGGCGAGCAAAGGGAGAAGGAACGAAACAAAAGCTCACGTCTCACCTCCCTAAAATCTGGCATCCATCTGAGGAAGGCACGAACAAGCGACCATAAACACACCAAAAAAGGAGTCTTTGACAATTGACTTTGGCCTCCTTTTCTTTCTTTTGGATACTTCAACTCTTTTGTCGTGCGACGCTTTATTTAGCGCTTCCCGTCAGCGCACTGCATCGTCGCATCTCTCCTTACGACGCTGCATAGAGAGCGATCGTTGGCATCGGCACCGATTGGCCTCACTCGACAACCGATCGATCTTTTTTTACAAATTCTCAGGGGCTTTAAAACGACTCTCTCTACGACTCAAGACAGTCGATTGGTTGGAAACCAGCGTTGGCTCTCATTGCGACCGCAGGCGACAAATAGGTATGAGCTTCGATGTGCTGCCACGGCAGGATCCAGACCGACGCAGGTCGATGTTAACAGCTTTGTATAGATTGGCACACCCACATACAGCGACGAAATGCCTGCGGTGGCGGTTGACTACGAGCCTCCGAACAACAATAACCGTGTGAACGGCACGAACGGCACGAACGCTGTGCGGCAGCGCAACCACAAGACCAACGACGACGCCGACCACGATCACGACCACACCGATACCGAGAAGCCAAGCGACAACATGGATTCAAACAATCAGCAGCCGCGCCAGCGGACGGTGAACGGCACGACAAATGGCACTTCATCGTCCGAGTCGACGAGCACATCACAGCAAGAGCCGCCCAACGCTATCCACTTTGCGCCTCTGCGCGTGCCTCTGCGCCGTCGCAAACAGACGCTGGCCGTGCTCGTCCACTGCTCATGCCTCATGGTGTCGATCCCGCTCTTCTTCTTTTGCTGTGCGGTGCCTTTGACGTGGCCGCTCATCATCCCCTATTTCTTGTTGATTGTCGTCTCCAGTGCGTCGACCAACGGCCGCCTGAGCTGGCGCTCGGAGCGGTTCCGCAGCCTGCCCATCTGGACATGGTTCGCCAACTATTTTCCGGCCCAGCTGCACAAGACGGCCGACCTGCCGGCAGACCGCAAGTACATCTTTGGCTACCACCCGCATGGTATCATCTCGCACGGCGCCTGGGTGTCCTTTGGCACCAACGCCCTCGGGTTCCGCGAAAAGTACCCGGGCATCACCAACTCGCTGCTGACGCTCGACTCCAACTTTAACATTCCCTTTTACCGCGAGTACCTGCTTATGGCCGGCATGTGTTCGGTGGCGCGCGAGTCGATTATCAACATTCTGAGCCGTGGCGGGCCCGACGGAAAGGGCCAAGGCCGTGCTGTGACGATTGTCATTGGCGGTGCGCGCGAGTCGCTCCAAGCCAACCCGGGCACGATGCGGCTGGTGCTGCACGGCCGCGCGGGCTTCATCAAGGTGGCCATGGCGACCGGTGCAGACCTGGTGCCTGTGCTGGGCTTTGGCGAAGTGGATCTGTACACGCAGCTGCAGGGCGACGAGCACCCGTTGCTGCACCGGTTCCAGATGCATGTCCTCAAAGCCTGGAAGTTTACGCTGCCCTTTATGCGCGGGCGCGGTATTTTCAATTATGACTACGGTCTGATGCCGTACCGGCACCCACTCAATATCGTTGTGGGCCGCCCGATTCCTGTGACGAAAGCGGCGAGCGAGACGCTGGACCCGGCCGAGGTGGACCGGCTGCACGGGCTGTACTGCGAGGAGCTGCAGCGGTTGTGGGACACGTACAAGGACGAGTACGCGTCGCGCCGTGTCGAGGAGATGCAGATTCTGCCATAGTGGGCGGCGCCATCGACTGATACTGACACTGAGAACAAAAAGAAGAGGACGACAGGGACGACAAGGTCGACGATGTTGGGCGGCATGGTGATGGAAATGGTCAAAATGGTGCAAAAAGCCGATGAGGATCTGGGGCTGCAAAAGCTTCTCTGGCTCGGCTCTATAGTGGGCGGTCTTGTTTTATTTTTGTATACATAAGGAATAAGGAGGCGCGGTGCAAATGGGAATAGATGCTACGATTGGGTGGTAATACGGGATATGGTTCAAGGAAACACTGTACATGCATGCACTTATTAGATGGTCGTAAAGATTGGAAATACATTGTCATTTTATTCATGCGCAAACGGTATAGATGGTATTCCGTCTCTTGTCTCTCACGCCTCCCCGTAGATTGTTTGCACGACGACAGCAGCCAAACGCTCGCCGCGGCCGTTCCACAACGAGGCACAGGGCACAACAGGAACAGAGGCGACAAGGCTGTCTGGTGTCTGGCAGACATGCATGTCGGCATAGGCCATATCGACGTTGCCCGCCAGAGCTGTGTTTGGCAACGCTACTGTCGACTTTGTCTCTGCTGGGTAGGCCCACGCCGTCGTTGTTTGCACGACGACGCGGCCGTTCTTTGGTGGCGGTGCTGGACGGCTGCTGGTCTTGGTGTCGTCCTCGCTGTCGCTAATATCGTCATAGTTGTCGTCTTTGGGTGGTGCCGTTCTAAGGATCGTCTGATGCGTCCATGTCTTGTTTGCTGCATCGTCTGTTCCGGCCCATGCGCGGACATGGATGCTGCTGCTTCCCGCAGACACATGACTGAAGCCAGCCTGCGCGTGCCACTCAACCGGTGCCGACCGCGGCAGCTCCTGTACTTCGGCCAAGAAGACGGGTGGAATGGCATTCGCAGATTCACCAGATTCACGAGATTCAAGAGCAGTCTTGTCGAGCACTCGCCAGTCTGGCAGCTGCGGCGTGTTGTCGTCACCACCACTGCCCGCACCATACATGGCATACCGTGCGTCAAACTTGCGGTCCCACAGGTCTGGCCCATCGTTGTCTTCTTCGTCATCGTCTTCTTCTTCGTCATCATCCTCACTCTTAGGCCGCCACTCGTGGGCAGCACGCCATGCCTGGGCTGCCAACACGGCCTTGTTGGACAGAGACGGCACTGCCGTCTCATCTGTCTGCCGCGGCACATATGCCACCGTGCTTCCCCACCACTGCACATCCAGATCAATACCGATGCGCCAAAGATGCTGCAGTGCAAGAGTGGCTTGGAAGGAAAACGAGGCAGGCGACGAGCTTGACTGTGCACTTCCGCTTCCTCCGCCCTCTCTGGCCTCCACCGCTTGGTCGGGCAGGTCCATGGTGGCCGGCACGAGCGGAATCTGACCAGCAATAGAGACAACCCGGGGACCACTGCCAGTGTTGTTGCTGTCACCATGAGCCAACACCGACACCGCCTGGCTGTAGGGCCCAATGTTGGCCGGTGCCCAGTATGAGCGCGACTGGACATGGAGACCCTGACGGCGGGCGGCGTCAATTTTGGTTGTGTCGTCCAAGACGGACAAAAAGACGGCAACGTCTATACCCTTCGACAGCTCTTCGCCGCAGGCAATAGTGACACGCGATGGCGGGTTGGGTGCAGCCGTGAACAAGGTGCCATAGACAGCATTGAAGGCCGGGAAGTCGGCCATGCGACGGAGCACGACCAGCGTGCGGACGACGCTGTGGGTGGGCGACAGATTGGTTGGTAGATGTTGGAGATGTTGGAGACGCTGGCGGACCTGGTCGACGATGGAACGAGTTGCGTCGGCGATTGACGTTGAACAGGAGCTAGAGGAAGGGGAAAGGTCGGGGACAACGCGCCATGTCGTGACGACGGGAGGTTGGCTGGTTGTGAGGGTAAATGGTGTCTCGTCTTGTAAAGAGAGAGATGAGGCCAACGCTGCCGTGGAGTCGTCTGTATCGACTTCCCTCCTCAACAGGTCCAGCACAGCAGCGAACCGTGCATCCAGCATCCTCGGCTGGCGCACATCCACCTGCCTGTCATCTTCCCCTTCAACCTTTTCCACCTTCTCCTTTGGCACCACCGTCGCTGTCCGGATCTGCAGCCAGGACGTTCCACCGCCCTCGTGCACAACCCGTTTGTCGGCACCAGCCACTGATAGCGAGCCATCCCGGAACAGAGCACGCGGTCCGTCCATAACCAGCGTCTCGTACTCGCCACCCTCGCCCAGCATGCTGCCCGGCCCGTCGTCCGCCAGGCCCAGCCGCTGCAATGCTCTTTGCAGTCGGGCACGGCCGGCAGCACTAGCCACATTTGTCCACAATAACGAATCGTCGAGACCACCGCTGGCCACCTTGATAATGCGGGCATCGAAACCAGCCGTAGCCAAGTCGTCGAGGTAGTCTGTTGTCGTCGCTGGGGATGATGGCCTCGAGGCTGGAGCCGGCAAGATGGGATACTTCCACAGATAGGCCAGCGAGACCAGTCCCAGCCGCACGGCCACCGACTCGACACGTGTGCGCTGGTAGGTGCTCAACAACGCGCCAGCACATATGGCATTGGCTTCCGGGTGGTCGGCCATCACCCGGCGGAGAAGCTGTGTCATGGACTCAGTCTCATCTCTTTCGTGTTCTTTGTCTTTCGTGTCTGAGTGGTGGTATTCCCTCCCAGACTGGACGGCATGGCCCAGAATAGGCTGGCGGTAGAGTGGCAGGCCCGTGGCGGCGGCGTACAACGGCAGCACCTGGTGGCCCACCGTCTGGTACATGAAGCTGTTAAGGTCTTGTTCGTCGTCATCGTCGTCGTCTTTTTTGTCATCTTCACTCTTGGTGTCTTCTGGGTGTAGATTTGCCAGGGCCACAACGCGGTGACCGTGGGCCATGCAGTGCAGCAAACTAAAGAAGCTGTCTTTGCCGCCCGAGATGAGGGCAATGACGTTGAGTGACATGGTGGTGGTCGGGTGGATGCGGTGAAGGTGAGCTGTATAGAAGATGTGTGGTGACGGTGATGGGCAATGGCCAGCGGTGAGTATGAACCGCACGCCCCTCCCTCTTTCCTCTTTCAGATGCGGTGAGGTTGATTCGGTTCGGTTCAGTTCAGTCCAGTTCAGTTCAGCCGGACGCACCTGCCTCGTGCCGTGTTTCTCGTTTCGGTGCGCTCTTGCTGTTTTTTGTTTCTCCGATGCACACGTTGCGGGTGGTTCTTTCCCTTTTGGAGTTGTTCAATCTCGGCTGTTTGTTCTTTCCGTCTTCCAATCTTTTCCCGATCTTCTTCGATTCGTTCCTTCCTTTTCAGGTGGTGACATGCAATATTCGTTGGGCGTAAAGGTTGTCGCACCAAATTTTATCTGCCAGATATCTGCCATTTTTTTCCAGCTTTTTTTTCTTCTTTTTCAATTCAGCCTTTTCGCATCGAGCCGTTGGTTCTTGAACAAGGAGGGGCTATTGTCTGTTGGTGGGATGGCGAGGCTGACATTTTGCTGGCTGTTCCCGCCTGTCCTTTTCGTCTTTTTAGCGCTAACTCTGCTAGCGCGCTTGTCCCGCCTGTTGGTGCTGGTCCAGGGGCCTGTCATCGCTGTAAAAGGCAATTTCAGGCTTACAACAGCTGTCGATCTCAACTTCACTTTAAGACTCCAACGACACAGCAAGACAACACACAACACAATGATATTGACAGCCACACATGTACACGTGTACACATGCACACCACCGAATGCACAGATCATCCGAAATGGCAGTTGAGTGACCGCTGTTCTCGGGTCACACAGTCCACCGCCATTCTCGCTTTCAGCCGATGCGGACTCGACGGGAAGAAAAAAGAAAGAAAAGAAAAGAAGAAAAGAAACAAAGAAAAAGACGTGTGGGCACGAACAGCTAGACAACGAGTTAACAACTAACGATAGAGAAGCTTCGGCACGAGTACGGGTAAGTGTGGATAGATGACTCGAAGAGTTGTAAGTACAGACGTTCGAGAAGGCTAAGTCTGAGCTTTTTGGGGGTATCAATGCTTCTATTTGTCGTCTCTGCTTTCTTCCATGACACGAGAGGTTGTTGCATTTTCCTCGTCTGTGACTTTGTATGCAACTACCGTGTCTATCATGTCTTTCATGCCCATCTTCTAGGTTCTATTTCTTTGTCTTGACTACAGTGCCTGTCTCAATCAATAACAAACTTGCTGTACCTGCGTGCTCGGAACAGGGATCGGGTCGTGATCTGAACACACACAAAATAGAGGCGAGGCGCACAGGCCAGATCATGAGAAGGTGGGCTAGAAATAAAGAAGAAAAAGCCAGGACGAAGGGACGAAGAGCAAAAAGAACACTGGCCTGGGCGTGGTCGTGCAAGGCGAGATGCACTTGGCCGTCGCCACGGTGGGAAGTGGGAAAGGCCAACGACCACTCGGCCACTCGACCACTCGGCCACTCGACCACTCGACCGCTCAGAGCAACGAGTCAAGAAACGACACAAGGCAACGCGGGCATCCGAAAGGGCGGTGGAAAGCAAAAATAGTATCCCGTGGAGGGGGTGTGTGACAAGGACACAAAAAAGACACAGAAAGACGAAGATGAAGAACGATGCACGATTCACAAAGCACAAAGCACAAAGCACGGGGCACACAAGACAGGCACAGTGCTTGATCCTTGGATGCCGTACAAAAAGAACAAAAAGGGCACAGGGCATGTTGTACAGCAGCACACCCTCTCACAAGAAAGCACAGGAAATGGAGGGAGCCTTTGGCTTGGATAGGGATTGGCTGGCCGACGTAAAGATCGGATCGTCTGTGAAGCGGTGAGAGCGGAAAAAGGAGACAAGAAACACGGCAACGATCGTGGCCGAGAAACAGAATCCAAGGAGCAGAAGAAACTACGCGTAAGTAGGAACCGAGGTGTCGTTAAGTCTCACCGAAACCCGAGAAAGAGGCCCGGCGACGCTCGAGTTACCACTTCTTCCGTCGTTGTTCGGCTCCTGTTTCTCGTTCCTCGTGTACCTGCATCGAACCATTGGCATAATGTTTCTCATTATACTCCGTATTTCTTTCTTCTTCGACAGAATTTTCCAGACTGCTCCGTAAAGCTACTATTTTAAACTCTCGCGGGTACGTTCACAGACTGGTTCTCGGTCGGAGTCGCCTCGAGTTGCCAATTCTCCAGAGTATCTGCAGGCAGAGGCGAGAAACTAACGTCTAGGTTCTGCCGTCCTGCATACTGTTTACGAGGCCCATCTGTCGTGGCCGTCGTGCCCTACACATCATGCCACCACCCCAGTATTTCGTAAACTCGACAATTTACGCGTATGCCTTGCAGAAAAGAATATGCAGGTACGACGTACTCCGTACAGGTACAGCCGTTGGTCATGCCGCTCCTCTGTCATTTTCTGTCCCGCTGTCTCTGAACTCGACATAAACTGACAACCTTCTCTCGCTCGCTTCTTTTTCATCTCATCTTGCTCACGGCTCGGCCGCCCGGCCGAGCGACGGTGCTTTGCCTTCTCTTTACCTGCAATCTGAAAATCTGACAAACGGGAAGAATACTCCGATGGTAATAATGGCGTTATTGCATCCCGCGTAAAGACTACGTAAAGACTACGTAAAGAACAGAAACAGCAATCATATCGCTGATTGTGGTAATATTGGGCAAATTGCGATTCCATACGTACCATAGATTGGGTCGACACTCAATATGAAAGAGTTCTTTCTCTTCTACAAGAATCACAGAGACCACAAAAGAAGACCCGGCAAGGCAAATAGAACAAGCGATGACTCGGAAAAAACGCACCGTCGCATTCACGGCGGATGACGGGAGGGTCAAGCCAGCGGCCGGCGGTGCCGCCCATAACCATTATCCACAGAACCATGCATCTCTCAGCAAACTCTCGTCTGGTCAGGCCAGATCAGGCCAGGGCTCCACAAATGCCCATAAATGCCCATAAATGCCCATGAGGTGTTCGTAGGGTGCTCCGTTCAGGCTGCTACATAGCAATAAAAATAAATAAACATATTCCGTACTCCATTTCTCCATACAAAAGAAGCGACAATTGCATTGTCCTATCTGTCTGCTCTTACGGAGTACACAGGGGGCATGTCGGCTTCGGACCCAAAGTTTGTGGCCTTTGTTTTTTCCGGCTTCGGGTTTTTCTTGCTTTTTCTTGCTGTTTCTTCCACCACGTTTTGCGGAGGGTATTTGAGTTTTTCTCTTCTGTGTATTTACCTTCTCCATTTACTAGGGCTTGTCTCTTCCTATTCTGTGTTTCGGTGTAGTTTGGTGTCGAGAAGTGGACGGCAAAGACAAACATTGAAAAGGAAATTGCACGTCCAAAGATAGGTACTGCCCGTTCTGCCTGTCGTTCAACTTACCCACTCTCGCCGTTTTATGTCCCAAAAGTCAACCAACTGCTGCCGATTGCGTGTGTCTCCCTGCGTACGTCAACGTCTTTTTCTTTTCTTTTCTTTCTTCTTTCTTCTTTCTTCTTTCTTTTGCCCTTTGCTGTTCCCAGTGTTCTGTCACGGTTCATTTCGGCTGTTGTTTCTCTCTTGTCGTCCTCTATTTTCTTTTTCTGTCCCGGTTAAACAGTCCTCTTTATTTGAGATGAACTTTTGATTGAGTCCACACCACTGTAAACTCCTTCGATACACGGCCCCTCGTCTGTCCTTCTCCATCTTCTCGCTCGTGCCCACCCGCGCGCCCGGAGAAGCCGTCCTGTGTGCGGTTCCTTTCCCTTCTAAAGAGTAGATTAACGGCTTTCGTCGATAAGACAGGACCTCAAAGTATCTTCACTCGGACCCGGGACGGAGATTCGTAGGCGGTCGACCAGAAGAAAAGAAAAAAGAAGACGAAAAAGGAAAAAGGAAAAAGGAAAAACGACAGGAACAAAAAAGCGTCACAAATTAATGACACACCCTTTTACTCAGTAGATGTCCATCCACGTTTTTGTGCACAATCTCTTTACTCAGTCTTCGTCTCTCTCCATTCGGAGCTAAAACGCTCATTTCAGAATTTCAGGGTCCACACACATTTTATCAAAACACCCTGGACAAGAAGACCCTCTCTGCCTCTCAACCAAGAAAAGCGGCCCTGCACAAGAGATAATGCTCCCTCTCTTTTCTCTGTTTCCGTCCTCTTCTACTCCGTACCGAGCAGGGCTCCATTCTGTGGTTAAGCGAAACGGGAGAGAAGACAATCGAAGTTTGCTAGAAGGGACCCTTCTCTCCCTTCTTATCCCAGCACCAGAGTCTCGGGGAGAGAAAAAGAAACGTACGTTCGTAGCTTGGTAGCTCTACGGAGTAGCTTGGGCAGCTATTATGGGGCAGGCGCAACCAAAAGCAATTTCCCAGTGCGGGAGTGCCGACAGTGCACTTCTTATCTCAAGATATGGCCCATGAATTGCAGTATACAGAGTATGACTGTTATCATCAGTCCTCCAAAGACCTGAAAAGCCACGGCATTGTCGCAGTGCTCCGTACGCTGGATGCCAATTAAAGTTTAAACATTTGGTTTATGTCGTAATTCGATTTGGCAATGCTAGATGTGGGTGAACATTTGCTAAGTACTCCGTAGAGACTCTGGCACTCTTTTGTCGGGTCCGCTCAAAACTATGTCAAGCGATATTGTGAGCCAGCACACACCATAGATCTGGACAGTGGGATAAGAGAGCGAGAGAAGACAGAGGGAGACACAGAGCTCGGGGAAGAGAGCAATAAAAGGGAACAAAGTGGCAAGAGAAAGAAAGAAAAGAAGTAAAGAGTAAAAAGGTAGACACTTAGAAAGAGGAACGAAAAAAAAGACTGGCCGTTTAGCTCTCTTGCCACCGGACCAGACATCCGGCAACTGGGCTAACGGCCACCCTTTCTTGTGAGACATGGAAATTGAAAAATGAGAAAGCGATCACCAAGGCCAAAAAGAAAAATAAAAGAGAACGGGGCAATCAAAGGTCGAGAAAGAAAAAAGTGATTTATGTATTGCTCTCTCCACCTCAACTCGCGACTCAAGCGACGCGTTCACTTGATTCACCCATGTTGTCTCTCACTTGAGAATAGATCACATAAAAGAACATCTCACAAGAGTCGCATACACTTGGCACATAGACAGGCATAGATAGGGAACAAGTAAAGGCATCAAGAAAAACTCCTCATCTCCGATTTTTTCAAATGTTAGTCATCCTACTAAACAGGCTCCCCTTTCTTTTATGTAGTTGAGAAAAAGAAAGAAGGAATATAATATAAAAAAAAACACAATCGTGAAAAAGTAGAAAGGAACAACTTGTAGTAAATGTAAAAAACGCGAAACAGAAAAAGACAAGACAAAACAAGCAAGGTAGGATGGCAAAAATGAGAGGAACAAGCTTTGAAAATTGGACAAGTCTTTGACACAAGAAGCGAAAGTAAAAGTTAAAAAACCTGGGGGTGGTGGTACATTGAAAGGGTAAAAAGTGTGTGGGAAGAGTGTGAGGGAGAAATGAAGTTGAACAAAAAGACTTTTTTTTTCTGTTTCCTGCGAAAATGTTCTGACCATGTGTATGTCCTGTAGTGTAATGTTTTTTATGCGGGTGAGAAGAAAAAAAACAAAAAATACAAAAGCAACATGGGGCAAACACAGTGCCTCAGACTCCGCAGAGAGAGTCAACCCTAAGGGGACCGATCCGCGTAAAAGGGTAGCGGGGTAGGCCTGAAAGAAGAATGTGCGTCGTGAAAGTCGTGTCGGGGCATACAAAAGGCGCTGTGAGAGAAGAAGACATCCTTTTGGTTGTGGGTAACAAAAGAGAAAACGAAATAAATGCAGAATGGACATAAGAGGCAAAAGCAAGACACTTGACACTTAGTCCATCCGCTTCCGCTTCTTCTTCTGGGCATCGCTGTCGTTGTCCGAAGAGTGTTCGCTGGCACTGCCCGGGATCTCGGAAGCGACCTGGAACAGGACGCGGCCCATGCCAGAGTAGTCATCGCCGCCCATGGCCGGGTGGCCAGGGTACATCATGTGCGGCATATAACCGCCGGCAACGGCAGCGACCATGTCCGCCTCGTCAAAGACGTTCATGACCATGGCACCGGCGCCGTGGGTGCGTGCATGCTGAGCAAGGTTGTCAGAGCGAGAGAACTTCTTACCGCACTCGTGGCAGTTGAATGGCTTGTCATGGGTATGCAGCGAGCGGTAGTGACGCTTGAGGTGCTCCTGGCGGCGGAAGCGCCGGTTGCACAGGTCACAGGCGAAAATCTTGGACGGGTCCTCAGTCAGAGACTGCTTACGGCCACGGCGGTTGGTAGGAACGGGAGCAGTGACGCCCTCGGCACCCTCCTCCTCCTCAGGAGTGGCCGACTCGCCAGAGACGGCAACAGACGACGACTCCTTGGCAGGAGCAGCCTCAGTAGTGGCAGCGGCCTCGGAGTTGTCAGCAGCAGCAGCAGGAGCGGACTCGGCATCCGACTCAGGAACAGTGGACATGGCGAGGAAGCTGCCAGACGAGGTGCGCTGGCGCTTGCTGGGGTGCGAATCAGTGCTCTCGTACGAGGTCTCCCACGAGTCGAAGAACTCAATCTCCGAGTGGGCAGTGACCGAAGAGTTGGCACGCGAGCGCAGGCTCAGGTCAGCCGAGGCAATGCTGGAGGCCGAGGAGAACTCAGTGCCCAGGTTCACCAGGGTGTTAACAAAGTCGTCGTCCGACTCCAGGTCAGGGAACTCCTCGAGAACCGACAGGTTGCTCGGGATGAAGTCAGCCGAGACAGGGACGGGCGAGACAGCAGCCGCAGGCGAGGGTGTGGGCTCAGTCTTGAGGTTGAAGTCGTCATCCACATCAGCAGCAGGGCTGAGCGAGGCGTGGATGGCAGAGAACGTGGGCGAGAGACTGCCCTCGCTGCCGCTGACCGTCAGGTTGCGGGGGTCGCAGAAGTCGTTATCCTGGTCAGACGCGATGGAGCGAGCGTAGGGAGTCGGCGAGGGAGACAGAGACGGGCAAGCCGAGACAGACAGCAGATCGCTGGTCAGAGCTGCGGGTGTGACAAGTCCGCTGGTGGGAGCGAGGCCCTTGGCGGATTGTGACTGAGCCTGAATGAAGACTGTTGCAATGAAAAAAAAAGTGTTAGAAGACCGATTGACGTTGAACGTAAAGTTTACGTTTTGAAATCGAAGAATTCAATGTGCTTTGTTTAGACAGAACAAAGGGGGCGGGTTTTGGGGCCAGGAGATGAGGTCAGGGGGAATGAGACCCAACGTGCCCCGCTTATCGCCTGCCTTATCGGTCGCCGCCCATTCAGCGCCAGCTGGCTCCTGCCAACAAACAGCGCATACTGAACGGCCACCGAAGACGGGAAGCGACAACCCACGATCCCCAATTCTCGAATTGAACAAAACCAATTGCAATATGCATTCATGTATCATGTATTCATGTATTCACGTACCAGGTGTGTAGGGCGGCGATGCGCAGTTGGACCAGGCAGCGACGTTGAACTGCTCAGCAGCGACGTCGACCGCGGCGGTGTCCTTGGTAGCCTCGAAGCTGTCCAGGCCAGAGAACATGGGGTTCAGAGGCGTGGCGAGCATGTCGCAGGCGCTGGGGCTGCCAATGGCACTCGAGGCAGTCGAAGACAGAGGCGGCGTCGAGGGCAGGCGCATGCCGTTGCCGTCGACATCGACAAAGTCGGTCTCGAGCATGATGGTCGGCTTGCCGTTGGCACCCGTGACCGAGCGGCGGGCGTTGCTGCCGACAATGTAGGCGGCGGCCGGGTAGGGAGCAGCGCCGTGGTTGAAGGAGTTGAGCGGCTGTGGTTGCGACATGAGCACGGGGTGGGGCTGCTGCTGCTGCGAAGACGACGAGCTTGGCCGCGAGTATGTGGGCGTCGCGGGCATCATGTAGTAGTAAGCGGGCTGCTGGGGTTGCTGCTGGGGCACAAAGGCGCGGCGAGCATCGGGCTGCTCAGGCGTGTAGAAGTAGTAGGCCGGGGCCATGTTGGGCATGACAGATTCCATTGTGAAGTTTCTTGTCTGGCGCTGTTAGAGACGAAACAAAGCAGACAAGAGAAAGACGGAGAGAAATATCCTCACCAAAAAAAAAAAGTTCCGGGATTGTGTTTTTAGATATTAAAGTATAGTGGACGAAGTGAAGTCGGTGGATGGTTGTTTCTGGTGATGATAATCGTAGTATACAGATTGCGGCGTCGGCCAAAAGATGGTGGGTCGTGTTGGAGTGCGTGTTGTTGGATTGTTGAATCTTCAAGATGTCGAAAAAGGAGTGGACGGCAGTCTTGGTCGAAGAGCTGTCTGGGGTGAATCACAAAGATGCTGGAAGGATGTTGTACATTGGCGTAGGGCAGGCAAGATGCTCGTCGAGAGATCAGTCGCTCTTTCCGTAGGAGGTAAGAATGATAGATATACAAGTGAAGAAGGGAAGGAGCAAGAGTATATATATATGATGATGCAGGGAAAGAGCAGAAAAGAACTGGGCAAGAACGAGGAGCGAAAGAGGCAGGAGCAACTAGTGATGTATAAAGAAGGGCAGGAACGAGTTCCAAAAAGGTCGAGATATCCAAAAGAGGGAATAAGGAGCAAGAGGGAGAAGAGAAGATACTAAAACAGGTAGGAACACAGCACGAGAACAAAACACGAAGAATGGGAATGAAGTTCCGTGATAACGAAGGTAAGGAAGAAAGAGAAATACCAGAAAGCAAAAGACGAGGGTCGGACGGAGACGTGAGGGAGACGGGGGAAGCACGAGGATAAGTAGTCTTGAGTGCTTGCGTGAGAGACAAGAGGATAGCGAGAGGATGGAGTCAGAAAGCTTGCGAACCACCAGAGTGAACAGAATAAAACGGAAAAAAGACGAAAGACGACCATCAGAGAAGGAACCAGCCCACACACACTCCCCAGTCGCACCTTCTCTCTCTTGTCGGTCGTCCCTCCCACACCTCTTTCCTGCGATCAACGAAAGGCAAAAAACGAGACCATGGACACTGGACACTGAACATGGATACATTGATAGTCAAAAGAGTGGGGCCGACCCAGGCGTGTGCAGAGAAGGAAAGACCCAGAGAGACCAGAGCAGAGACAAGAGACAAGCAGACGTGCGAGGTCAGAAACGAGGAAAGAGGTATCGTCGGGGGACGGTTGGGGACCCACTAGCACACACCACCGCTGCGGGTGTGTTGGTCTGGGACTTGGGGGCGTGTGTGGATAACAGTCAACGGGCTGCCCCCGCCAAGTTCACCAAAACCCACCCTCCCTCACCTTCTCTCCTCCAACCAAGCACCCATGTCTCACCAGAGAGCAGAGAGGAAAAGCTGACATGGGGCGGCCAAACTAGCAGGAAGGGGGGCGTGAACGTACGCGCGCGCAGACCAAAAAAAACAGAACAGAAAAGAGAAGGACAGGGGTGCGCAACTGCCCAAGAGAGCGACCAAAAGAAGAATAGTCAGGGGAAAGAGCGAAGGAGGGGGTGCAGATAACAGGTGGTCGAAGGAAGCAGCGAGGCAGGCCATGGGCAAGAAGGGCAGAAAGGGCAGGAAAAGAGACGGACGCCCCTCCCTGTTCTGTTCTTTTTTGCTTCTGTTCACGGAAGGAAAGAGCAGACCACAACGGTGAGGACACTCGCTGAGAGACTGACTTCCATGCACAGGCCCTTGTCGATGTCCGCTCTTTCCTCGCCTCTTGACTTTTTGCTCTTTCCCTCTGTCATGTTTGGGGCGAAAAGGCAAGAAGTAAATAAAAGAGGCAGGAACGATCGAAAGAGAGAGAGAGAGAGAGAATCTTTCTGTGCGGTGGCTCCATTGCGACGCGTCCAGTTTTCCCCAAGTGCTACTTGCAAAGTGTTCGTATCTTTTCCTCAATAATACCGTGTAGGTGCGTCAATGTGCATTGAGAGAGGTCTCCATGTGCAGGATGGTGTGGGAGACAGAGGAAGGCGCAGCACATTGAGGGCAGTCCGCGCTAGCCATTGGAGTTGCTCGCCGCGTATATGTACACTAAAACATGCAGAGCAACAGCAAGAACAGCAAGAACAGCAAGAGCAGCTCTGGCGTCCACCGGGCGCGCCTGCTACAGCGGGCGATTCGTCCTAGTGGTTGCATTAGCTTTAGCTGCATTTTATGCCTCCCGTATTATCTTTTTCTAATTCGGGACATGGAGCCCGCTGCCCGACGGCCCTATTGGCTGGCAGGCACACTAGAGTAGAACAGCTCGCTGTAATGCCAGCGAGAGCCCTGGGCCCTGTAACCTGTAACCTGTAACCTGCCGGGCCTGGCGGGAGGTAATATGGAGAAGACGACAGAATGCATTGCATGCAGCAAGGCAGCAGGGCAGGAGGTTCCCAGATCCATGCATCGCATTCAGCAGGTGTGAACAGGCAGACTCGGCAGTGGTTCTTTCCCGGTGAAGAAAAGTGAAGAGTTTTTCCTCTCTCAAAATGTCGCGAAGGGAGGGCAGGAAGGGAAAGAAGAAAACCAGGGAGAGAAAGAACGAACGAGGAATGCCCAAGGGCAGCAATGACGACACACGGAAACCAGGACGAAAGAAAATACTATCGAAACCACTACTGTGTACGAAAAGCCTCAAAAGAACCGTCCCTGGGCCCAATGCAAGGCACGGCTTGGTCCTTTCTGGCCTCTCATCGTCCTTCTGGCCGGCCGCTTTGACTGGCCCTGTTGGCGGACTGGCGCTGGCGTGTTCGCCAGTCTTTCAATATGTGCCCTGTGCCAAACGCGGCGTCGAGAGCCAGAAAAAAAGCCCAGAAAGGGCCGGAAAAGCCAGAAAAGCCAGAAAAGAGAGAAAAGAGCCACCGTGCGACAGACGGACTTGGTGCTCGTGCTTCGTTGCGCCAGTCTTGCAGTCTTAGTCTTCTGTCCTTTTTTGTCTGTGAGTTCTGTATATTGTTTCCCTGCCCTTCCGAACGGTTGTGCCACGCCGAACATTGGGGCTGCAGGCCCAGGCGTTTTGACGCGAACGTGCGCGACATGCAGGACACAGGCGAGTTTTTTCTTTGTATTTTCTATCGAGATTTTTGCAGTCTTCTGTGCCTCGTTTTTACTCTGCCAAGCGTGCATATGCAGTCTTTTGCTGCCAAAGCGGCCCCCTGTCCTGCTGGACCTGCAGGCACATTTTGCTGCCTCTCGTCTGCTCCGTACAAATCAGAGGGCAGCGTTCTTTCGCTTCTTCTTTTCTGCGCTTGCTTCTCATCGTGCATCGGTGGGTGCTTGTGCCTTGCTTCGTCTACTTCGTAGTGGTCGCTTTGGTCGCTTTGGTCGCTTGAGCGCTTCCTTGGAAAAGATACCATCGACTTTATCGACTGCATCGGCGTCCATCCTAGGAGGCATCTGCATCCCACAACTCCTCCATACGAGCCATTTTATGGCCTCTATTTTCTTGCCTTTTTGCTTCCTGCCTTCTCGCAGCTGGGTGCAGAGCTAGCGTCGACGGCCGACGAGCCAGGACGCAAGGCCGCGTTGGACTGGCACGATTGGACGGTTGGACAGACATGTGGGCGAGCTGAGTTGAAAACGATGACAGTGGCTCGTTCCGTGGAGCTAAAACGATGACACAATGGAAACGAATAATGGGAAAATAGAAAATATATAATATAAAATATAAAATGTAAAATGTAAAATTTAAAATGTAAAATTCAAAATAGAAAATAGAAAATAGAAAATAGAAAATAGAAAATAGAAAATAGAAAATGGGAAAGCGAGAATGGGGTAGGAAAGAGGACGAGGAAGAAACCTCGTATCTGCGTATCTCACCCGCCACCCTTTCACGTAAAAGATAAAGGATTTGGAAAACGAGACGAACACGAATGTGGAATACAAAAAGTGTGTGGGAAACAAAATAAAATAAAGGAAGTGACAATGAAAGAAGTGACAGTGCCAATGATAATGAAAGTGAGATGCGGCGGGTGATGAGCATCAACCGGCAAACCGTATGCATGCACAAGCGCTCGTGCCTTTTTCTTTTTCACACACGAAAAAAATTGTGTGTGCATCCCTTGTGATACTTTTTTTGCTGTGATGGTTTTTCGTCTCATTGAAACACAAACAGAGGCCTCGGGCGTAAAGTGACGCCGCCGTGTGATAGGCTCAGGGCTGGGCGCATCGTAGCCCGCTGTCACCAAGTTACCAAGTTGCTTCCAAGTCACAGGTGGTCCGGCACTGGCCAGTTGCAGGCCGTACCTGAGAACAAGAAACGAAAAGAAACAAAAAAGGCAACCGTGAGAAGAGACGGGCTTGCTTCCCACCAATAAGATACGTCACATCGGGCCATCACACAAACTTGCAAATACAGCCAGTCAATACGACGGAATGGCAGTACAAACAGGATAACAAAAACGACAAAAAAAAACTTCTGCAAAATGCCGTCATGCAGACTGGCTGATTGGTTGCAAACCAGAGTCGAAAAGGCTGCAAACATACCTGCCAAAACATCTTAAAGTCTAGAGTAAAGAGGTGCATTATTCTCTCCGGGTTTTATTTTCCTTTTTATTTTTTATTTTATTTTATTTTTTGGAAGAGTATCCAGTTCACAACGTAGTTTACTGCATTGTGGACGTCATTGCACAGCACCGATGTATCGATGTTCTCGTTGTTTCAAGTCCAACAGACATAGCGGAACAAGGCATCGGAGTTGGTCTCGACTGGTCGTCCGGCCGGCGTTTTTCCTTTTCAGAAACCGGCCCTTTTTACCCAATATGATGTCAGAAAAGTAGAGCCACGGGCTCGATCTTGGGAGGAGGGTGTGGATAGGCGAAGGAGGGGCATGAGGAGGTGAAAGAGGGCGGCGGGTTCGACGGCGTCGAGAGAGAGGGGTATTGAGACAAGAGTTGGTTTTTGGTGTTTTTGGTGTTTTCGTGAATTAACAAAAAAATTAGACGCCACGTTGGTTTTGGCTTTTAGTTTACAACCCGTTACGTTGTTGGTTCATGGTGGGCGAAACGCCCAAAGGAACGAGCAGAACCAGAACTGGTTCAGATCCAGGAACCAAGAAAGCTGAAGCGTGTCGTTGTTAACCTGTCATGTGGGAAAAGAGAGCAGGTGATTGTGGGAGAATATGACAGAGCATACTAAAAAAAAATCACACGATAAAGTAAACTTGTGTGAAAACCAAATAAGTCAGAAACAAAATAAGTCAAAAACAAAATAAAACAAGTACAGACAAATAAAAATGAAATAAAATCCGAAGAAAAAGAATAACCACCTGCCCACCATATTAAAAATGCCCTGAAAACCACGGCATGTAGAGATCGATCAGCCCTTCCCACAACCCAATCAGCCAAGCGAGGCATTGCCTGGACACACATACAAGGAGGCTGCGTGCGTTATTTGCTGACGCCGCAACGCCGCATCATCATAAGGTTTCCCTTTATGATTTTAGGGTATAGCATAGACGAGCGTGGCAGAAACCCGGGTCGACTGTGTTGCAAACCCCAGAACGACTCTGGCTGGTGCTGGACGGGAACTCGTTTATGCTCTATTATGTGTGTCGCGTCTTGCTTTGTGAGGTAAGATAAGATACGTATTAAGTCAAGCAGTTGAAACCAAAACCAGGATATGACTTTGTGGGGTTCTCCAGTCAACTGGACTTGAGATCAGTTGCTGCGTTTGGGGCTTGGACTGCCCCGAGTCTGCGGGTGAGTTTGCGCAAATTATGAACAACTTTATCCACCAGGCAGATAAATGGAAACAAGCACAGCCAGCACGAGAACCAAGCACAGCAGCACGAGAACCAGACTGTAAGATGGTCTCTGGTGGCACAAACGCCCTGGCATAAAATTGGCCTCCATGCATGTGGGCTTGCACAGGAGCAGACAACTTTAGCATACGACATATCTTATGTACACACAAGATACACACTGTCAGGGCCTCAATCAGGTACCGTCCCACGCGAGATGCGGTGAAAGGCAGCATGCACGCACGACGCAATAATCTCATAATCTCCCGTGCTGTGCAATCAATACTTGGGACGGTGACCGCGGAGCTCTAC
This sequence comes from Sporothrix euskadiensis, assembly GCA_019925375.1. Classification (NCBI taxonomy): domain Eukaryota; kingdom Fungi; phylum Ascomycota; class Sordariomycetes; order Ophiostomatales; family Ophiostomataceae; genus Sporothrix; species Sporothrix euskadiensis. The sequence continues at coordinate 312,340 of JADHKQ010000023.1, read as the reverse complement.
CAACCGACAGGTTTGGCTCTGCGTCCGAAGGCTGTCCGCCTCTTCAGCCGTGCCGTCACGAGAAAGACAAAGACGCAAGACCGCACCAGCCAATGTGCATGCAGAGCGCGCCTCCGCGCAGCTTTTCTTGTCTCTTACCTTGTCTCTTTCTTGTCTCTTTTCTTGTATCGCGTCACGCCCGTCATGCAGCCGGCGGCGAATTCGTACGATGCGTGCGTGTGCCTCTGTCAGATGCGTGGCGGAGGGGACATCGGCGAAAGCAACTTCAACAGAAGGTGAGCATTGACCTGCTGTATCGACGTACGCAACTCCAGAAGCCGCGCGGGGAAAGGCATCATGCCATGTGTATGCAAGCTCTTTGACCCAGCATTCCTACTGCCGGCCGTCCGCACGTTCCTGGCCTCTCATTCGAAGACCAGAAGACCAGAAGAACAAAGAGAAGTTTTCCCTCGCAAGCTCTTGCAAGTGCTCAGGAGAGCGCGCGCTTTGAGCCACTGGCGGCAGCGCCCCGGCCTGTGCCTTTTCTCTCTTTGTGCCCCTTTGCCTTTTCTGCTTGGCCGGAGCCGCTGGCCAATCCGGGGCAACGTCCACGCTGACTGGCTGGGGCAAGACGAAAAGGTGGTGTGGGAGGTTGCGAGGCGCAGCGACTGAGAGACTGATATTCTGATGGCGGTAAACCTGAAACGCGGCGGCACCCACACTAGAAGCAAATCGACGTGCATACACAGTAGAAAGCGCTCGAACAATTATCTGTGGCGAAATGTCTGCGGCAAAATAAATTGTGTGCCGACTCGCAACGCAGTGTCGTAGATTTGCATGTGTCTCGTCGACAGAAACAAACGTGTAGACACCCAAGACAATTGAGACAGTCAAGACAAAACAGACGAAACAATACCAGACAAGCCAGCCGGGCCAAACAATGTCGACGACATAGACGACATAAACGATGCCCATTCGGCGAATTTCTCTTTGGCTAGGGAACGATCACACGACACGGACGTCGGACGGGATCGTGCCTTCCACATGTCTTCCATCGAACCTTCCACTTTACTTCGGCGTTGGCACCTCTTTTATTCCTGCCCATTTTATCCGCTGATACTGCTAGATTGTGTCGTTCTTTCCTTCTCCATGATTTTTATTCTTCTCGTGGGGCACGTACAGTTGAGCCTTCCTACCTAGGCAAAACGCCCCAAAACGTTATCAACAGCCAACAAGACGAATAAGAGACCATGGCGGCCCGCAGCTGCCTCTTTTGCGCGCGCTTTCCCCACTAGCGCCTTTTCCCCTTCCAACGCCTGAAGTGCGGCTAGTATTGAAAGATTTGGTGGTGGTAGTGGTGATAGTGGTGCTCCTACAGGCTTCGTTCCTTCCCAAAATGGACGGTTGCCCGCTCGGCGGCGACCGAGCAGATTGTCTCGGCTGCTTTCCTCTTTCTCTCGTTCGGTGTCGTTCGCTCTTGCTTTTTTGTTTGAACGCTCTCTGGGTTGGCCACGATGCATTGGTCTGCATGGCAAGAGCGACTTAGCTTCTGCGGCGGGGGAAGAAGGAGCCACCAGGAAGCATCAGATAGAGTAAGAGTGAGAACGTCCTGGGAAGGAAAGAGCAAACCACAGGCGACGACAGTCCCAAAACGACAATCTGGAAACAAAGTGATCTGTCAAGAACTGTCTTCTAACAACGCTATTGGGTGCAGCGTATATCCTCCATCTCGCCGCCACTCGTCGCCTTTTCCCCAATATTGACCGGCCCTCGCATCCTTTGCTTCCTATTTGCCAACTGGCCCGACAAAAGTGACGCACGGAGTACGTTCGTACTGACATGGGCGACGTTTGTGAGAGGCAAAGATCAACAAAACCAGCAAACGCCCGACCAATCTGCTCCCAATCTGGGGCTCTGGGGCTGCAACTCTCGCCATCACGACCACGATGTACGCATGCGATGGTCAATAGACGAAAAGCACGACGTACATTGAAAGATACTTTGTACATCCGACAAAAATGATGTCCAACCAATGCCAGCCCACTTCTGTAAGTTTTTTTTCCCTTTCCTTTTGTCATGTCTTGGCCTCTGACTTTTCTCTTCACTTTATTTGCTTCTTCTGTTGCTTTCTTTTTCTCGTTTCGCCTTCCTGTGTGTCTCGCCCGTCTCCTCCCTCGCGTTCAATGCAACCCCCATCTTTCCATCTTTCGAGCATACGGACTGACGGGGCCGTGTACGTGTAGCCTGGTAGCCCACAATACGAGAAACTGTGCCTCTGTCTCGACGATGTATCTCTTGCAGCAAAAGAGGTGCCCATCCTGCATGTGCTTTTGCTCGTAAATGAGAACTGAGCCACTACGACCAAATTACGAAAATAAAGATACTTCTCGGAACTCAGAATGGCCACCAAAAAACGACAAGTCAAGGTCCCAAGATACGGCTAGCTCTGTCACTCTTTCTCCTCCTTTCGTCCCGACGGCGGTAGTTGGACCTGTCTCTTCTTTGCAAAGGCCCCAAAAAACCAAAGTCCCAAAGCTCCAAAGCTCCAACGTAACCCCCTCGCGAGTGTTTCACCGGGATGGAGCCCGCTTGGCTGGTTCGAGACTAGCGGACTGGTCTTTTCAGTTGCTGCCAGTCTTTTTCAGAACGGTGGAGTTTGGCAAACCAGGAGAAGAAACACCACTAGCCATCTCTGGGCTCGCCTGGGCTCGCCTTTTCTGACTTTATGGGGCCCTCGGGGCCTTTTTATCTCACTCAGTCACTGTCCATACTTCAACACGCGGAAATGCGGGGAGGTCCTCCTGCAGGCCGCGACAAGGCCGTCGAAAACATCAGAACCCTAGAAGGGTGGAGGAAAAGAAAAAGAGAAAAGAGGCGAGTGAGATGGACGATGCAAAGGCCGTCTTTGGGCCAGACGTTCTGCGTCCATGCCTGGCTCGGCCAGCCCAGGCACATCACTGCGGGCACTACGGAGGATCCATCCGGGCAGCAAGGTTGCACTAAAAATATTCGAAAGAGAAGAAGCAGCTTCCTCTTTTGAAATTCCTGGGGCGATTGCTTTGCTTTGCTTTGCTTTGCCTTGCCATTGCTCCTCTGCTCCTCTGCTCCTATGGACTCTCTTTGCATGCTTGCCACGCCGGGGGCAAAGAACCCTTGAAATAAATCCAGCCCTGGATGGACTGGAGAGCCCGAGATCCCGTCGATATTGACTCCTTCGCCTGCTTGCAGTCCAGCGAATCTACGACCAGAGCGCCGTGCTAACGGTCATAGAAGGACTGTTATTCTTTGGGTTCTGCCTCGCTGCTAGCGGAGCATCTTGAGACTTATGTGATTCTGAGGCAGGCTGTCAGAGCTTGCAAGTGCTAAGGTGAGATATCTTACCCGTGGAATGCTAAGACACTATCTTGAGACCAAGCCAGATCGCCAACGGCAGCTATCAGAAGCAAGGAACTGTTGTTCCCCGCTAGTTTTCAGGCGGCCCTGATCTTGGGCGCCGTCTCGGCCACGAAGCGAAAAGCACCACAAATAGCAAAAAAAAGCCTTCACTCTGGCCCTCTTTGGGGCTCCCTCGCCCTCTAAGCCCCTCCAACTTTTGCACCTCCACAACGCCGTCAGACTTGAGGATGCAGATGCCATCCCTGGCCCAAAAGATCTGAGTTCACCACAAATAAAGAGTTTTCACCTCTCTCAGCCACTCCTCGCACTCCTCCTTCCTCTTTACGCGTGTGGTGTGAGCGACCGCGTCATACGAGAAAGCCTCTTTCCCCTCACCCTTGCATTAGTTATTCAAAGCGTGCATGAAAAAAGGTACACAAGTTTGTGCCGGGGCCCCCTCGACTTGCATAACTGCACTAAAATCCATCGCGTGTGCAAGTGCTGTTACCTTTCCTTGCCCTCTTTTCTCGTTCCTCGTCTCTCTTTCCTCATTCCGCTCCGGTGCTCTGCATGTTGGATACGAATACGTCGCCCTCGTCCGGGTCTACATATTTAGTTCAAATAAGCACTGGCAACAGCGCCTCGCAAGATATCAGGACGTTGTCACACAACAATATGGTATACGAAGTGAGATATACAGTGCTCGGTACAAGTGCAAAAGAAGAAAGCAACGGCCAACAACGGGCATCCGGCATCACACCGGAAAACGTGACAAACCCGAAACGCAGACCCCCATGCGGAAACAAACAAAAGACAAAGTAGAGCAGTCCCGGAAACACGGCCATCTTCCGACCTGCTGGAAAGGGCCGCCGGAAACAAGAAGCAAGGAGGAACAAGCAAGCACCGCCAACTTGTTTCTCATGCAAGCTCTTTACTCTGTACGACGTACGGAGTAATTAATACGTCCTGAGGCAAAAAGTCTAAGAGACACGCAGACAACACGCATAGCACAGCAAAAAAGAAAGACTGTACAGGAGCTCCACCACACGCAGAACAAAGGCACGAAAACACAAGCTAAAAAAGGTACGAAAGCTCTCTTCCAACAGCCCAGCACCAACCAACAGGTACCTCCGCCGACGTGCGCTGCAAGCTTCTCCATTATCATGCAGTGCAGTGCCTGGGCGACTGCTACCTGGGACGAGAACTGGGGCTGAAGCAGGTGCAAGCCATCCAGCCATCCAGCCATCCAGCCATCCAGCCATCCAGCCATCCAGCCATCCAGCCAACCATCCCATCAACTGCAGTTAGCACCTGCAGGAACCATGCAAGGTACAGAAGGCGAAAAAAGAGACACAAGAGGAAAAAGAGACCAAAACGAGGACGACGGACGGTCCACTCCCCGCTCTCACTGCATGCCCAGCACGCCTCTAAAAGCCCACAGAGCCAGAGCGGCTTTCGATAAGGTAAAGGAAAAGGCGTCGAGACGTGGGTGGAAAAAACGTGCTTGTCCTATCTGTCCACACAACTTGCGATAGGCCACTGCCGCGAAATCCTTTACGCAAGAGTATCGGCAAAGTACGACGTATCTTTGTATCTTTTTTATGCAGCTCAAACGCACACACCAACCGCCACCAATGCTCCAATGCTCCAGCGCCTCCACCTCACCTCACCTCACTCTTCTCTGGCAGTCGAAAATATCCTGCCTCGGTGTTGTTGGACGAATACGATGACAAAAAATGAACACAATACCCCGTATGGCCAGCGTCGTTTTCCACTCTCGTTCTCTGTTGTTCTGTTGCTTTCCGGCCTGTTCTTGTCACTTATCACTTTTCAACTCTCCAAATTGCCAAATTCCCAACCTCGCTGTCAGATTCTCTCTATTGGATGATACCCTAGCCACGGGTGTTGTATTTCCCAAAGGATCCAATGGATGGATAGACGGATGATAGCTCGACGGCAAATCCACGGCGAGAAGCTGTCAGGCAGTTTGCCGGAGCAAAAGCGGCAGACCAGGGAAGCCAGAAAAGTCAGAGAAGACGAAAGAAGTGGCAGTTGTTGCATCAAATAAGGCCGGGCGGGAGTGGGACCTTTGAGACGTTGATGCGTGCTTGGGTCGTGTTGGACTTTGAATAGGGCCCTCGCTCAGGAATCATATGGAGACTTGTCGAGAGTCTCTCTCTCTCTCTCTCTCTGTGCGTCAAAAAACCCAAGACATGGGAGGGGCGTATGAAGTTCGCCGTAACCGACCCTGTATCGCTTCGCAAAGACAGTCCCATCGCCATCCCATTATCACGGATCCAAGTCCCGGAGCATGGGTGGTGAGTGGAGCCTGTCCACTTGGGGGGAGGATTCATTGGACTTTGCAGGGCTTCAGAAGGCTCGACTGTCCATCCATGGGAAAAGAAAACATCACAAAGCTCAAAAAGGCAGGCGAGGCAGGCTGGGAAACGTTGGCAGTGATCCTCCCAGCAGTCCATTGGCGAGTAGCGCACCCATCCAGGCATAGCTCGCTGACAAGCCCCCCTGCTCGTCCAGGTCCCAACTGTGAAGGACATCTCACACAGCCTGGTGCAAAAGAGCCCATAGAAACGAGAGAGCTTACCCAACTGGAGAACCAACTTGAGACCCAACTGGATACGCCCTGGCTTGTCCTCTCTATCCTCTTTTCCCTCTTACGGGTAAGCTGTCCTATCAATGGGCCTCGCCGGGCCACTGGCCGTTCTTTCCGCCCAAAGCCCAAGGCCCGAGAGCGACGCTGGCTGTCCAAAACGTCGAAAAATCCACCCCAAAGGCCAGAAGAAAGCCCCAGAGAAAAGAGGAAAAAAAGGGAAAGGTCCCAGTCGAGAGTTGCTCGCCACGGTCTTGGGCTCGCAGGATTTGTCCCCAGCGATTAGATGCTTTCCCTTTTTTGGGGGGGGGGGGGGGGGGGTTTGTGTGAGTGAGTTTGCTAACCCCCATGCTTGTCGGCTCTCTGGCAAGATCCGCCCGCTGTGGCGGAACCTTTTTTTCAACTTTGAAAAAAAGAAAACATTAGGCGAGAGATGAAAAGGTCAGAGCGATGCCTCCGAGGTAGAAGGCAAAAAGAGAAGAAAAAGACCACGAGTGTCAGCCTTCCAGTTTTGGGGACCACATTGCCTCGTGTTGTTCGGGTCCTTCGGTTGATGCCATCTTTTTATTTTTATTTTTTATTATTATTATTAAAGACTGGCCCTGCACCAACAAGCGTGCGAGTGTGCCTCTGTGCCTATCGAGTATTGTCGACGATATTGGTGACCGGCACCTCCACCATTACCTTTTCTTCTTTTTCTTTTCACTATCACCAACAGGCCCCGTGCTCCTTCGACCTTGTGAGACCCCCACTTGTTCAAAGCAAAAAAAGAGGCGATTATCGAATATGGGGTCCCAGCGGGTGCTCTATTTAGATCTGCACTTATGGGGACCTCTTTGGCGCACCCAAACGCCATTCATACCTAGGCCAGCAATCACCAACAATCACCAACGATAATGCCTCATACTGAGAACGGAGTGTCTATTTTTTGCCGCTTTGTGCGGCATACCTCACCTTGGGAGTTGGGAAACAGATATTCATGGACAGTGCAGTATGCGTTCTGACCAGACATCTGTCGACTTTGGATTGGGAAAATCGCCTGAGTCGGACTGGACACGCGGAAAGGGAAGGCTGTGTTTGTTATGCACGCCCGTCCTCCACCAGACAAGCAGATTACCACAAACAGACTTTTTGCAGTCTGGGACTGCGTCCTCAACTGTTTGAAAACCAGGTTGTCATGGTTTGATCTTCCCAGCCATCTGTGGATCTCCCAGATGATAAAAATACTTCACTGGAGATCCGCCAAACACAGTGAACGACTGGCGATGGGGACACCTGATCCACGGCTTCAAAGTGAAGGGCCTTACGAGTTTGATGGAGCACGTTTGAAGAATAGAGCAGCCAAGAAAAAAACCGAACTGGAATAGACAGGAACAGAGAGAGCAACACCAGCTCGGGCCAAGCTTCAATACTTTCCGACATGCTATGCCCACACTGGATGGGCCCTGTATTGCGACGCACCCCCCAGCCGTTTGTTCCTGAGCGGGCCGCAGCCGTCGTCGGTCGGTGTGTGCGTGTGCCCTGATCTGAGCTCTTTAGTGAAGGAAACGAAAGAAAAGAGCAGGCAAGAGCAGGCGCTAATGACGTTTTTCGCAACTGCCAGCCCGCTGCTGAAAGGCACCAAAAGACACCAGGGACTTTTTACATTTGTCTTTTGTTCCTGCCTCACACGAAGCTGCAAAAGAGACCACAAGGTAAGTTCACTTACACGGAAGTATCTTCTCCCGTGGCCTGTTGGTCCTTTTTCTTGCATCCTTTCCCCATCTTTTCAATTTTGAAGTTCTTATATTTTCCTGCCTCCATGATTGCCAGAGTCTCTTGGGTATCCTGTCGAGCCCGTCTTTTCTCCTCTAGCGGTTCTTACAAAGTTCTTTTGTACTTTTTTTTTTATAGCCTTTTTCCCCTGTCTGTCCTTTTTTGCTTCTTACGCCGTTTCTAATTTCTGCGCCGTTGCAATATTTCCATCCTGCTTTGAGGAAGGCCCCCTCGTGGAGTAAAAATAGCTAATAGCTAATAGCTAATGTTGCAACCAGGTCCATCCCAATCCAAACCAAAGAAATACCAACGTTTCCCAGCAAGCCAGCACACAAACGTGTTAGTCTCCTCATTACGCCGTATTCTGAGAGAGAGTGAGAGAGTGTCTGACAGGGATCAAACACTCCTGGGTGGCCCAGCCATGTAGTTTCCCTCTACTGTCCTTAATGGGCTATGCCGTTCGCGGACTAGCAGCTCGACCCTGTTCCCTCGCAAAAGCAAAAGAGGCACACCCGTTACGCGTCGTACGAGCCAAGCTTTCAAGATGCCACTTGAGAGGATTGAAAGGATCCTAGGATTTTCTCGAACCATCTCCATTGACCTGGGCTGCTGGCTGCTGGCTGGCTGGGTAGCCTGGCCCGCCTGGTCTCCATTCATTCCGTCCTCCGTGCTCCCCGTCCCTCCATGCGATATGTGACAGAAAGTTGGGACCAAGACGAGAGAAGAGAAGCTGCGGCTGGGGGCGTTTTAGGTGAACCGAAGAAGCTATTTTGACGAGTAGGAAACCGTTTGCGTCTCTTCAGAGTAACATTGCATTGCTCTCCGTACCCAGACGACGTGCTTCTCGGTGAGATACGGAGTACAAACAGACATGTTTCCAAGTACTTTGTACTGTCAGACATGGGCAGCCATCAAGGTGAGCCGAGTGCATTATATTACAGAGCAAGCGATACGGAACAATACGCAACAATACGCAAGAGGGACCGCTCCCATTCTCCAAAATAAGCCATCGTCAGCCATGTTCTGCCGCGAGACCAAAGAGGTCAGGCCTGGCTTTCATCAGCAGCAGAACAGGGCCAGTCCCTGCTGGTGAGGTCTGCTCGGCTTGCTATCTCTTCTTTTCACACAGAAAAACTGTCCCCGCAACGGCAAGATATCGCCAAGCGCACCGAGAGGCGTTTTCTTTCCCCGAGCATCTCACGGCCACAGCCGTCTCACATCTTTGAGAACTGGTGGAGCTCTCCAAAGGAGGAGCTCTTCAAAAAGAGACAAGAAGGCTTGAGATTGTCGTCCTTGCCCATTTACGAGGGAACGTCGCAATTTCAGGTTCGCTTATTGCTAGTGAGAACAGCGAGATTTAGCGGCATTTTGCATTTTGCATTTTACAGTTTGGGAGGGGAAGGGACCGGAGAAACCGCAAGTGAAGCCCAAAGCCAAACGAGACGAGGCGCTGGCTTGGGATAGAAGAAGCAAAAAAGAAGAAAGAAGCAGCAAAGGAAGGATTTCTCACAACCACAGGAGGGATAGCGGCCGCCATTGCCAGTATCATCTTCTGTCCCCAGCACCTCTTTTGGGGCAAGGCTCGAGTCGAGCATGCCGGAAAGTGGGGGGAGAGATAAGGGACCTAAAGAGAGACAGAGATGACAACTTCACGCTCTCTAGGAACGACACTGCCGGAATAGTATTGTCACTGTGGCGTCGTGCGTCGTTCGTCGTTCTGCCTCCCCTAGTTCGAACGGACGAACCCTCGAAACCCGCAGTCAAGAAAGTATCTTATGGAGAATGGAGTCGATTTGATGAACAAGACCCAGACAAGCTCCAACGAGATTTGAAAAGATCCCCAGCCAACAGCGTATCCGGCCCTGGCCGGCGCCATCTGTTTTCTTGCAGGGGGAGGGGGTGTTTTCTTTCTTCTTTTCTGCGGCCTCTGGCACATACTTTTCACATTTTCTCTCCAATCTCCAACGAGATTTCTCCATCTGGCGCACACATCGCAGAGTGGCCATCTGGATGGCCGACTGCAAAATGGGTGGCCGGGGCCAACAGCGGGCCAGTCTAACAATGATGGCCCGGAAGGATTCTGGAGATGGGAGAGAGATGTGGACAGAAAGTGGCCAAAACTTTGAGCGGTCCGGACGCTCACCAAGTGGCGCAAAGATGAGCACGACAGAAAAAAAACAAGGAAAAAAAAACAAGAAAACCAACCCCCCGCCGAAAGGAAGAGGAAGTAGTGGACAGAACGCTGGCAAAAGAGGGAAAAGAACTGCCAAGTGGAGAGTTTTCTTTTGATACTGTGTATTTTCCTTGATCTTGCACACCTCCCCCAGTCCAGCCGCGGCCAGGCTCTCACTCCGTTTGCCACAGAGCGGTCTCACCGTCGTGGGGTAGGAGGAGGGAGGACCCAGAACAAGGAAGAGGAAGGCCAAGCGCAAAAGGGAAGGATTCAAGATAGCTTCGACATCCTGGAAGGAAGCAAGAAGCAAATGTGTCAATGGCCGGCAAGAGGCAGGCCGGTCAATGGGAGGAAGGGCACCTCCGACAAGGCGACAGGAATGTGGGCTAGCGCTCCAACCCCGGATTTTGCGTCTCGTCTTTCGTGGGCTCCGTCGTGTTCTTTCAGTGGCAGGTGCTATCTTCCTCTCGGGACTCGCAATCGGCATCCAGTTGTGTGCCATATCTGCTAATGGTTTTCCCGCTCGTATCTTGGTGCCAGGTACGGAGTACTATTTACTGTTCTGCAGCCAGGACTGGAAGACTGGCTCGACTGGCCAGGGTTGGGCGCTCGAAAGCACATGAAAAATGCAGACAGGCCCTCGCAGAGAGAAAAGAGAGAAAGAGAGAGTGGGAAACGACAAATATGGCACTAACACCCTGGTCCTGCATGACGCTAGTGCAGGAACGGGGGCCGAGAAAAAAGCAAAGAAACGAGAGAAAGTCAACAGTGCAAAACAGAGAGTGAGAGGGTCGCCATGAGAGAGTTGCTATGAGAGAGGGGACAGGGACGAAAGAAAGCCTGTCCCAGCCAATGGGGGCCGTTTCCGGCCAGGGAAGAAAAAGGAAAGAAAGAAAAGAAGAGGCGAGCAAAGAAAGACACAGAGACGAGAAAGGATGGCAAAACGACGTTGCCGTTGCAAGTCACCCTTCTCGAAGGTTTCAACGGTACGCTGTTGGTGCGGGGCTTGCTTTCTTTTGCTATCACCTTCACCTTCTTCACATTCAACTGTTGCTGTTCATCACGGCATTCTGACATTCTGGCTTTCTGCATCTCTTCTCCAGGTGGGGCCGACCCGTTACAGTTTACTTTTTACTTTTCTCCTCTTTCTCTCTCCTTCCCACAGAGGAACCTCCCGAACCGACGATTGTTGGTCGTGTCGTCCCTGCCACTCTCTCGCACTTTCTCGATGCTTGTGTGGCGAAATCACACCCATGTCAACAATAAGAAACAGCGAGAGAAAAACAACAAAATGTGAAAGACGAAAATGAAGAGGCAAAAGCAACAAGCGAAATGGGCAAAGAGGCAAAAAAGTGGACAGACACCAATTTCCGACAATTATTACGGAGCACGGAGGAGAGCCCGGATTTCAGTGCTCGTTTCTCTCTTTTTGAGATTCTGGGGGTGGACTCTGGTGGGCTCTCTCCTCAGTAGCGGCGCGGAGTCATGCCATTTACGACTCAGTTTCCTCTTTTCTTCTTTTTTTCTGACTTTTTCTTGTTGTTGCCTTTTGTTTTGTTTATTTTGTCATTTTGTCGTTTTGTCGTTTTGTCGTTTGTTTTCTTCTTTTCGCCTCGTGCAATTTGCTTTCATGCTTTCCTCGCGTGGCAGCGTGGTAGCGTTCCATGGTCTTCTACGGGAAACTGCAAAGGGACCACCTCATCTCGGCATATCTCTTTTCTGCCGTCCGGCATCGTGAACTTCTGGAGCATTTCTTCCTCTTTGCCAGCTGTGAAATACACCCCCCTCCCCAGCCAAGAAAAAGAAATAACACTGAAAAGCACGGGCGTCTCCCATCGCTGAAGTCGGCAAGATGCTGCACGAACGACAACAAACTGGCCCCAAACTGCAATGAAAGACGCAGCAGGTGAAGAATCCGACGCCCTGGGAGTTCGTGGAGTCAGTTGACAGCGTCCGTGATGGCCTTGCTTTTCTTGCAAAAGAAATGAAATTTAAAATAAACAAAAAAGCAAAAAAAAAAAAAAAAAAAAAAAAGAGAAAAGGGCAACGGCTTCGTCTATGGGGTTTGACTTCATATGCGAAAAACGACGAAATTGCTCAAATTTTTCCATTTTCTTTTCCCGCTCAAAGAACAAGAGTATGATAAAGACAGCCCGCCTCGCCCGCCTCGCCCGCCATTTGCACGTTTTCTTTTCCTCTCAAGTGGAAGACGGCAAAGGATTCCCGATACAGGCACATTTCTCGCTAGACTGCCGTTCGTTACCTTGTTAGACATGTGTTTTCCTCGTTTTCCAAGCATGTTTGTGCTCCTTCAACGTGCTTCCCCTCCCGGCTTTTCTCTCGCTTCTTTGTTGTCTCTCTTTACTCCGCATCACCGAATCTTCTCACCGACCAGACAGACGCATCGAGAATTTTCTCTCCGGCACGGCAGCGTTTTGGCGTCGTCTGGCACACGTTTGGACAAGTTTGATAAAGTTTGGCATGTTGTCAGGTTCATGTCACCTTCCGCAAAAAGGAAAATGTGGACTCTATCTGCAGCAATGAACTAGTGTAGCTCGATAGCTGATGGTCCGGGGAGGCGATACCACTTGCAAGTGTGAGTACGTACGAACGCAGGGGAGTGAGATAAAGATACGATACGGGGTACGGAGCACAAGCAGACAAGATACCAGCCTTCTAGAAACGTTTTTGGTTGAAATGTCGACTGGGGAGAGCAAGAAGCATTATCGGTCCCCAACTTACGAGATGGAGTATGTACCTCGTACGAAGTACGTCTTTCTTGAGACGAGACGCTAACGAAGACGGACCCTCTTTCTCTTGTCTTCGTTTCTTCAGCTTCAAAATTCATTTCTTTGCCTGTCCCCTGCTAGCTTCGACAAGCCAGGAACAAGAACCCAAGAAAATGCGGAGAAGGCCGCTGGGAATTTCACCGGAACGGGGCCACCAGAGCCACCCGAGAGCCACCCGCAAAATACTGAACCCAGTCTGAAGAAAGTCGAATCTGCAGAGAACGGGTTATGACAAAAAGGGAATGAAAAGGCGCCCGTGGTTTCTTTTTTTTTTTTTTTTTTTTTAAGTCGACGGGTACGGAGTACGGATGGAGACATTGAGGAGCAGAACGAACATCGATGGAGACAAACCGAACGGGGAGACGAGAATCAATAAAGACAATCAAGACGAAAAGACGATCGTGTATTTCTCATTTCACCGAGCAGACGGAAACGAGACGCTAAACGAGACAAGAGTCCCACCACACAGCAAGCCCAGAGCCATAGCATTGGGGGCCGGCAGATGCAAATGAGGAAGGAGAATAGTGGGAGGGCGTGAGAAAGAAAAACGAAGAACAAAAGAAGAAGAAAATGATGATAAAATGATAAAATGATAAAATGAGAAGCGGGCACCAGAATGAGTGCAGAGTATGAGTCTGATGGAATCCATATTGCGCCTTTGCAATCGTCCATCGACGGTCGTGCTCATCTCTGCACGTTGCATTAAAAATGGCAATCGAAAATCAACCCAAAATGCCCAAAATGGAGACAGCCAACAAAATGAATGGAGCACACGCCTGTCCGTGGCCTGGATATGGATAGAAGAGTGGACGTTGCGGAGGATCTCCCTTGTCTATTTTCTCTTCTCTTACGTACGACGTAGTATGGGGCATTTTGGGCATCTTGGGGCATTTTGGCGTTCGGTGGACCTTTTTCTTTGAGAATTCTTTTATTTACGTAAGTTGCGATTGCGACGACAGGGCCTCTAAGCACGTGTTTGCGAGAAGAGGCTGAAGGTTTACACCCATTATGGGGCACATTCTGCACCGTTCTCTCGTCTGCGACGCATTTTTGTGACCGACTTCTTATGTAGCACACATACGATGTACTTTGAACTGAGGATCCTACGAAGTAAACGAGCAGACCCCATAATACGAGGCTGGACGGAGCACGGAAGATCTGGAAATGACGGCGTAAATGAAGGTCGAAAGAGATTTTATAAAACCAACAAAATAACAAAACGCAAAATACAGAATACAAAATGGGAATCTTAAAATTCGACATTACACATACGCAAAGTTTGTTATTACCAGAGTAATTTCGATGTAGTCTTTTTTATTTGGGTGAGTGGGCTATTGCTCTTGGAGGGTAATTAATTGGAATGGAAAGAGCGTGTGGCAATGGACTGCAATTGAGATTGAAATGGGAAGGAGAAGGGAAGGGAAGGGAGCGGGCGGCGGGGCGCTCCCGCTCCGCTCCAGCTTAGGACCCTTTTGGCAACTTTTATTAGAACCTCTTTTGCACCTTTTTTGCACCTTTTTAGCACCTTTTTTGCACATTCTTAGCACCTTCTTAGCACCTTTCCGAGCAAGCCAGCTATTTCAGCCGTTGGCAACGGCCAATACCTAGACGAACCGAAAAAAGACAACTGAGACACAAATCGAAGGAAAGAACAACCCGAACTGCCTTCCATGCCAACTAGTGCGAAAACGAGCGAGACCCAAGAGGCCAAGCATTAAAGCATTAAAAGAAGAGAAAAAAAAGTACCACAGCAGGCCGCCAGAAACATCACATCTTTGACTGATGTTCTCATTAATTTCTCTTGTCCTTGATTGCCTTTCTTGCCTCTCAATCTCGGAAAAGGTCTTCATCGCAATCTAGTTGGTGCACGGAGTCGCTGGACGGACGCGAACGGACGCGGAACGGGGGGATGGAAAAGGAAAAGGTTTCAAGAGATGAGCAGACTAACTTTACTCAGTATTACGGAACGCAGGTGACAGACAGCCTTGACAGGACATGATACGGAGTAAACGTGGCCGAACAGACCTTCTTTCTAAGTCAACAACAAGTTAGACCGCAATGCATCATGCAGGATGGACAGAAAAAAAAAGGCGCCGGCAAAAATGACATGGCAGCAGCAGGCACTGTTGGCAGATTCATTGGTCAGGGCGTCGCGATAAGTTTTGACGCAAGATGCAGGTTGTAAAGCCTCATGTCATGAAGAGCATGTCCAAAATGGACAAGCCGCACAAGTGGACGGCGATGGTGACGACGATGGTGATACGAAGTAGAAGGAAGAGACCAAAAGGCCCATGTACGGCTCCCAATTTGCCCCTGTTCGGCCATGTTTTTGCCTCTGGTGGACAGTCTGTTCGCCGGGGAGGCGATGCCCATGATTCCTAGTATTTGTTAACATCGTTGTTAGTTTCGCTTCATCCAGCATGGTCCAGCAGACTAATTATCGTGATTAAGACGCCTTTCCTCTTACACGTTATTGCCGTAGCCATTGTGTGCTCTCATTCGTGCCTTGTCGGCTTTCTTTGGTCTCTTTGTGGTCCTTGAGACCCTTGAGATGGCCCTTGCACTTCTGCTCATTTGGGCCAGCTGCAGAGAGCCTTTTAGCGTCCTTCTAGCGTTCGTTTGCCCTGTTCAAGCACTCAAACATTTGGCACTTGTTGTTAGTGTGTTCCTTGGCTTGGAAGCCATCTCTTTTGATCTCTGTCAGTTCTGAACATTCCCCTGCAGATACAGAGAGATACTGGAGATTGGAGATATTCAGAGAAGGGGCCTGTTCCTGGCTACTGGGCTTGAGTCTTAGTTTTGGCGCCTGTTGGCGTGCGAGGCCGACGCCGCTCCGATTGCTAGCTGTTTCCTGTTTTCTTCAGCAGATTGACTCTCAGAAGAGCTGAGGGCCCATGGAAACTCTATGGAAACTAAGGGTCAAATGGGAAAGGCGAAGATGTGGATGAGCGAGGATGGTAACTCAAACCATTTACATGTTTGTATGTTTACATGTTTGCATGTTTTTATTCTGCGCTGAACTAAATTGTATTATAGAGACGTCGAATTACAGCGGTGTTCCTGGCCTTTTCGTGATCATTGGTCCCTTTCGTGGGCTTTGGCTTCGTTTTGACCATCTCTGGTCTGCTTTGAACGAATAACGCTCCGAGGACCATGTTCCTGTCCGCCGATCTGCAGCTCCATCAGCTCGGACAAGCAGTGGGTTTGTGTTGATTGCGGGCGATTGTGGGCAACATTGAGCAGCATGGGGACTTGCTGAAGACACTATATCGATGGCTGCGGCTGTTTCACGATCGCGTTAGATGCAGCTGGATATCCTAGCCAAGGACCCAAGAGTTTAAAGCAGGCTTACGACCTTCGTACGGACAAACCAAACATGGAGACGTGCAGACAGTGCATGAACATGAATATTGGCGACGTCTCCATCATGATCTCTTTTTGCTCTTCAGGCTTCTGTCTAACGACAGTCACGACACACTCTTAGAACCAGTTAGAACTAAAATAGCGTGATATGCAGGCGAGAGAAAAGGGAAAAGAGGCTCGACGAGGAGGGATTAGAGGCAAACGAGGGAATAGCATTAGCGAAATGGAGGGTAGCAAAGGGGGAGAAAGACACCTTTCGTTTGCTCTTTGACCTCTTTTCGGCGCATTTCAGTGCATCCAGCGTCCTTCCATCGACCTTCTCGAAGGACAAAACAGCAACGGCTGTGACGGCTGAAAGGACTTTTAGGGTATCGCCTGGAATTTAGCGACATGAGTTGCTGGGTTTTGCTGGTCCCTGGGCCGGAGTGTTTGGCCGCGGGCTAGGAGATTTTATTTCTTCTTATTTCTTCTTATTTCTTCTTATTTCTTCTTATTTCTTCTTATTTCTTCTTATTTCTTCTTATTTCTTCTTATTTCTTCTTATTTCTTCTTATTTCTTCTTATTTCTTCT